>JAACYV020111116.1:0-26310 GCA_009936425.2 Chrysaora fuscescens
GCAACTAAGCAAAATTACTCCTAAGATTGAAGTCTGAAAATATATCAAGATATGGTTCGAATTTAAAAGTTGTTTTAGATAAAGCATACGTTTTGAGTTTTTCATCTTGCGTAATATGTATATTTAAATCATTCATTATAAATGTCGCAAAATGCTGATGAACTTTCAGTTTAATGACACTGTTGCTGTTAGAGCTACTTATATTATATTTCGAAACAAGAGATCGAGCAATTGTGACCCAATTAAGCTGGCCTGCATCATCATCGGCTGCAGTCGCTTCTGCCACTGGACTGGTGATTGACCTTTGCAAATATTGCAATTTCTCAACATTTGCCAAACTTTGATTTGTGTCTATACTTGAGCTATAACTATCCCAGAACGTAGTCCATTGCGTAGGATCTCCATAGATGATTAGAAGCGGTAATTTCGGCAATTTAACTTGCTTTTTTCTGTGTGACTGTGATGTTTGTCTGTTATAAGGCGTCAGCGGTTGCGTTGTTGTTTTCTCCTTTAAGGCATTTTTGAAGCAGTAAATGACTTCTTCGATGTCTTCTTCTAGTTGCGCTCTTTCTAAAATGTCTTTCTCAATGTCATCCTCGTTCTCCAAAGCGTTTATAATTTCGTTGTTTAATACTTCAATGTCTGTTTTCTTCTTCTCTAACGAATGAATGAAGGACTCGAGTTTCGGTTTGAGTTCAGCGGGTGCTTCGATTCCAACGCGCGATATAAGTTCATGGGCTTTAGCAAGTGTGTTTGTGACTACAAGTCTGTGTCCTTGCCTTGTCTTTATCTTCTTTTTCACAATGTCAGCCATTCTGCAACAATTTGATTCCGGGTCATGGCACCATGTAGTGAATTCGATTCTTTTTCTGGGCTGTGTTCTATCGGCGTATCTTCAAGAACCCCAGATGATCGGTTCAGGACGAAAATTATTGAGAATGACAGTTCGAAGCGAAAGAGATCTCTGCTTAATTATATACAAACAAAACAATGACTTTATAAAGTGAAAAAATTATTAATACTACCAGATTAGAGAATGTTGATATGAATAATACAAATGATACGCGAGTGAATAACAATGTAACTACTAACGATATGAATCCTTGCTTGCTTCCTCTCTCGAAGCTATCTCTAAGTGATATCGACCTTATGCGAATGCTAATTCAAATCTCTTACCCGACTGCAGGAATACAAGGTACATAAGATGCATGATTAGATAAGGACAATATTCATCACAGACCTTGAGTTCAGCCTTGCGTTAGAAATAAATGTAATAATTCAAACAATTATTTTTCTCGTGGTTTCAGTGATTAAAAATAACAATAATTATGATAATGATTCTTTTTGTTGGGGCTTCAGTGATTTAAAGATGGAAACTACACAGTAAGTTAAGCGAAGATGCCACGCGGCGGCATTGTGCGCGTTTGAAACAAATTTGAGAATTACAATAATTCTTTTTATCGAGGTTTCAATGATTTGAGTAAATGGAAACGACGCATACCCTTGAGCAAAGATGCCGCGCTGTGGCATCGAGCGCGTTTAAAATACATAAAATAATGATAACTTGGTTACAATCCACCCCTTTCACAGAAGACCGAAAAACAATACATTCACTAGTAAATTTATAATTAGGAAACCACTATGTGGACGACAGCCAGTTATAAATACCCGATGAAGCATACTGCACCCAAGTGGATCTCATTTCCTTTTGTAATCTGGTACTTTATGGAAAATCTTTTTCTTAAGCTCCTATGGTCATTCTTCAGATCGTAAAAATCTTTCGCCTTTTACTAAAGATTTCCTTGTAGAAGGAAACGTAAAGAGTGTATTTTGAGTTTTAATGCCTTGCATTTAATGCCTAAAATTAGAAAACGAATATGCATAGGACAGCCAGTTATAAATATCCGATGTAGGAAACGGAACCCACGTGTATCACATTTCCTTTTTTAATCTGGTAATTTTCTGCAAAAATCTATTTATAAAGCTGCTCTGGTCGTTCTTCAAATTGAAAAAAAAGAAAAAAATATATTTTTGAAATAAAAAATAACAAAATGTTTGAAAAAAAATACATATTTTCTTAAGCTACTCTGGTCTTTCGTCAGATCATAAAAATCTTTCGCCTTTTACTAAAGATTTCCGTGAAGAAAGAAACGTAATAAGCGTAATTTAAATTTTTGATCCCTTGCATAAAGGATGCCAAGAAAAAAGTAATAGATAAAAGAAATTCATCTAATACATGTGAAATACTGAAATTTCATGGCAGTTTGTCATCTTTCCATTTATAAATCACAGGAATACAAAAATTATGCAATATGCACAATCGTTGACCAGCAATCTTACTTCAGTAAATAAAACTCAAATTAGGAAACCACTATATGTAGACGACAGCGAGTTATAAATGCCCGATGAAGCATACTGGACCCCCGTGTATCACATTTCCTTTTGTAATCGTGTACTTTCTGAAAAATCTTTTTCTTTAGCTGCTCTGGTCTTTCTTTAGGTCGTAAAAATCTTTTGCCTTTTACTAAAGATTTCCGTAGAGAAGGACACGTAAAGAGCGTAGTTTAAATTTTTGATGCCTTGCATAAAGCATGGCAAAGAAAAGAATTAAATAAAAAAATAAGCCATCTGATACATGTAAAATATTCAATTTATGGCAAGTATGTTTGATTTCTATTTATGACTCGCATGGATATATAAAGCATGTAATGTGCACAATGGTTGAGCAGCAATCTTACTTAAGCAAATATATTTGAAATTAGGAAACCATTATGTAGCCGACAACTAGTTATAAATACCCGATGAACGATACTCAACCGACGTTTATCACAATTTCTTTTATAACCTGGTACTTTTCTGTGAAATATTTTTTTGTAAGCTACACTTGTCTTTCTTCAGATCGTAAAAATAATTTGCCTGTTACTATATATTTGCATTGAGAAAGACTCTTAAAATACGTAATTTAATTTTTCCCCCTTGCATAATGAATGGCAAAAAACCTATAGTATTATATAGCAATATATACACGCAGTAACATGTGTTTGTGTGAATAAATACTGTTTGATATAGAGTTCACCTTTTAAATCAATAGTTAAATCTCCGCAAATAAAATCAGTTTCAAATCAGTTATTGGATACAGGAAATCTCCAAACTAAAAGAGCAGACACAGGTCCCGTGTACCCGAGCAAAGATGAATCGGAACTAAATTGGATCCGATCTCGTTTGGTACAGAAAAGGTTAAAAAAATTCTCGAGCTGTTGCCTAAATTCTTTCTAATTTATCATTGTATTTCTTAATTGACTCCCGTCAATACCATTCGTTGATGATAGCTTTCTGCAATGACTGAAGCCATTGCTAGATCTATAAACAGCAATTGTTACAGCACTGAACTGTAGCTGATATTAATTGACTTTTTAGTGCCCCGATAATTTCCAAATATCTTCGATACGTCAGGTTGTCAGGTGCTTCGTAGTTTATAGTGGTTTTTATTGTTATTATATGATTACTTTAAAGAGCAGTTCTATTGAAGCCTATTTTATTCAATCATTTATTTATTCAAATGAAATTTTGAAATTGGAGAAATAGGTGAATAGAATAGTAGGAGCTTTGAGCTTTGAAATGCATATGGTACACATCATAATAACCAAACCTATACACTAAACAGGCGTACTAACATTTGCAGCAAAAAAGCCATAGCTGCATTCTATAAACCACAGGAGGGTGAGCATGGTCACCAAGAGAGGAAATTTAGGAAAACAATTTTTCTGAGTCAGTTTTTTGCGTCGATTACGAGTCTGGATGCCGATCGGGCGGTTTAGGGGGGCTTTTCGGAGATACAGGGAGGGGAGACTAAAGATAGGCCTCGAGGAAATATTCTTGTTCTCTGACGATCCGACTCGCACAATGACTACAGAATTTAAAATAAATATCAGGCGTTAATAATGTGCCCTTTGTTTTTCTAAAAATTCTCAAATCTACAGAGACTTCTAACGGCTACAACAATGAAGCTTATATAGGCTTAATAAAAAGAACAATTTTCTTAAATGATATGCAAAAGTTCGCAAAAATCAATTAACTAACAAAACAATACAATGATTAAAATTTTGTTACATCTCTATCATCAGATCAGATTTATGAAATATCTACTGAATGCTTCACATCATACGAACCCACAAAGCTCATTTAGAAATGAATCAGGCAAACTTTCACTTAAATCTAAACACGCGTACGATTTTTCCTGAAGGATGGAAACATTATCGCCTTTGGATGGTATGCAGAGAAGCGGCATATCTATCTTGTACACAATATTTTGATAACATTCTTAAATCATCTTAATTTCATTTTAGTTTCTTAGTTAATCTGTACTTTCCTCCATTGAGTATTCAGCAAATTGGAATTATCGTATTCGTATTCGAGTTTTGAAAAAAGCATTAAAATTTGATTAATACCACTCTACAGCACAAGCGTAACTTTTTCATTGTAATATAGCATTGTATTCGTTTTAGATTATTTTTGCAGGTAAATCTGTTCTAAATGGTCATTGCTTGATCTGCTTGTTCTCTTAACGTCTCGTCTATGTCTACACAAATGATATCTATCAATTATATTTATATTTAGTAAAGGGCAAAAAATTCCAATAGGACCCTAACTGAAGAGGCACTACGAGCTTGAATTGTTCTTACTTGATTAGTTATAAACCTATTTCAAACAATAAACCTGTTTATTGTTAGGTCAAGTCTTAGCAATTATATCTCTAACAAAGAAGATCGAAATCGTTTTTGTTCTTTCACTTTAAAGATTCGTCTATGAAGTTCTGCAAGAAATCTATTAGCAATAAATTATTTTTATGTTTTAGAGAGAGTCTAGATTATATTAAATTCTGAACGCTATTACCAACAAAGGTTACATGACGGCAGTAGAGCAGCTTTGTGCATGGGACTTCATTGCTTTGGTCAAAAACATTGGTCAAGTAATGTGTGATCTCTAGTTAGATTAATGTAGGACAATCGATACCTGAAATGTAAGTCCCATATCCTACTCCTATCCTATCTCCAATGGCGTGACGTAGATCTGTCGGTGTTTTGGGAAGTGAGCGTTCTCGACGAGGCCTTAGATGCAACTGTAGATCTACTTGATACTCTGGAACTCATCCGACCTAAAAAAAACAAAGCCACACAGATATTTGGAAACAAATTGCTTAAATAAACACCAAACAACAGTAGGCGGAAAAAGGTGAAATATCAACTACCGACTAATTGAATGATTTGAATTAATACAACTTATAATGAACACAGGGAGGTTAACTATATTCAGTTCCTATGTAAAAAATGTATAACAGAAATCTAATTTTTCATGCACAATTGCTTTGCCGTATAAACTTTGCCGTTGTTCATATTAGTCAGGCTCAAAATAGTTGGTGAATACTGCAAGCCCTCTAAATCAATAGGACAGCTTTTTATAACAATACTGGATTTATCAAAACGGTAATAAAATCCAATAACTGTGACGACACTTTGTAAATAAAAGATATTTGCACCAAATTTAAAATTTAAATACACCAATTTAGCCGGTAAAAGCAATTTATAATAGAGCTAAAACAGGTAGCTATTATAAACAAAAAGCACCCTGGGCTTTAGACTAATAATAATAAGATCTTACTGCTATCTTCTTTTAGAAGTTCCTCGTCAACACAGTCTTGAATTTTCATTATGTCTAGTTACAGTGTGAAGAAAATTTTCAAACTAACGTTATTCAAGCTGATAGCAGGTCAAAGCAATATTACATCATCAATGTACAAGTATTCTTTCTAGCTGGGGCATGATTAAAGGCTGCGATTACAAAGATCAGATATTGTTAAATATTATAAAAAGTAATTTCCAATCGGTCATTTTTTAAATGAAAAATCGGTGGGGAAGACAATGAAAGACAGCATTCATGAATGATAACGATTATGATGCTTTTTAACAAGAAGAACGAAACGATACTACTCCATTTACCCTTGAAATTGATACATATTTTCAGCACCTTTGATAATCTTTGCTCCAGAATAGGACAAAAAATCGTCTTGGAACATGTATCAGATATAATGGGGATACTTTAGGTTACGAAAATTAAATTTCTTCATAGAAGTAAAGTTGTTATAAGCCATATCTAATGAGACTAAGAGAAGGATACGATCAGATGTAAACCAGTCCAGGTGCTTTTGTTCACTTTGTTGTGTTGTTTCCTTCGCTGGGGTCTTTGGTTTTGTTTTCCTATTTGGCGGAGGAGTAGGAATACACGAACTAGGCAAAACACCTGATGTAAAGCAGCTTGGGAATTTCTTTGATATCACCTTCATACCTGAATAAAAAAGATAAAAAAGCTTTTAAGGGCAAAAAGAATACAGGACTAAGCAATTAGCATAATTTGAAAATCTTATCAACAGCATTGTTTTTGGAGTTCGCTAGAGCCTTTCAACAATGCTTCATTTTAAAAATGAGTAAGCTTAGATTCAGAGCATTAATTTTTATTAACCTCAAATATTAACGATTTTATAAAAACTCAAATGAAATAAATATATAAAACTCAAATGGTAAGATGACAACTTTGTGAACTAAACATTGTTGCATATCTTAAGGCTGCAGTCACCACTGGAACTAAAAATACAATGATACAAGTCTATGAATTAAGAATTTGTGATATCGACAATAATAGGTTTTTGATTGCTTTCATTCCCATCCACTCTGTTGCTAAAAAGAACAGAGTACTGCAGCCTTAAGATGCATTAATAGAAAAGTAATCTTATTAAGTTTGAAAATGTACCTCCAGATAGCATCAGTACATTATCAACTTCTCTTTGCACGAAAATTGTTGCACAGTTAGGGGCAATCCTCTCATCTCCATCGTATAGAATTATAATTTTTCCAGTTTTATTTTTCTAATTTAATTAAGAAACATTCGTTGCGAAAACAGAACCATAAAATATACACCATACAGACTGTTTCTTATTGGATAATAAGTTGTTAGCACATGAGCCACAAAAAGGGGGGCAGGGAGGGGGGAAATTTCCCCTGGGGCCTCGGCCCGAGTGAGGATTCAATAATGTTTAGCAATTTTTTAATACATTTGTACTCCTGCCGAGAAAACGAGACTGACAATTTTCCTGCCTATACCAGTTTCTGTTGCTGCTGGAGAGCGTACTTTCACTAAACAAGCATTGGTAAAGAACAAGACCGGCTATCAAGTCTCATGATTGTTTCCATTAAACACAAAAATGCAAGAAAATCGATTACAAAGAGATTATTGATCAATTTCAAATGAAGCAGCAAGAAAAAGTGACTTAAGCTGAATTGAATTTTTGGTTTTTTAATTTTCAATTCAACCACCCACGACCCACGCACATTGCATTAAAACATCATGATTATTTATATAAACATGATAAAAACCAACACAAAGCAGCTAATTTTAAGTTTAGTATAAACTACAGTCAATCACATAAATAACTACTGATGAGTGGTTTTGCCAATTACGTTTAGATTATTTAGTTTATTGGTTTTGAAGTGAACAAATTCAAGAAAAATTACATAATGAAGAGAGCTTTGAATTAGACTTTAAGCATGTTGAAAGGATACGAATTGAAGGATTTCTTTTGTGAAATAGTTTACAGATCTTGACAGCATTGCTGCAGGATAGTTGAGAGCTGCGAACAAATAAAAATATGAAATATAAAATTGCAACAATATAACTTATCTTCGTACTTTAAAAAAAACTTACTTTCATCTCAGTGTTTAGCCTCCCTGGTAATGTTTTTATCTGAATTTTTGGAAATCTATTTATCGACAATTAGTACATGCATGAATAGCTACACTATATTTATACACTATTAATATATAACGTAAATATATAATAGCCAGCAATAAATGTACCCTATTACCCCGCTTATAGGCGCATGCCCTTATATCCGCGTATATCCGCAGTGCGCTCAAAGTGGGTCGTTATATACGGACGAGACATTACTCATCCAATTTTATTCGTAAAAATGCTTTTCAATCATAGGCGCATGCGCCTGTATCTGAATCGTTTATTTGGGCACTAAATTATGGCAAAACGTGAATTTCTGCTAATAAGTGCAAGGGTAAACGGAAATTGATTTGAAATCGATTTTGACTCTCCTGACAGTGAATTTTGATGATATTAATCTGTATCCATAAAAAGAAGCACCGCCTTAATATGATTTAAATTTTACTGTTCTTGTCTAAGACAATAACAAGATTGAAAATTGTGTGCTAGGTATAAAATGTGTCTTTTGACATATTGCTGAGGCAAAATAATTCTAATTTTACCTCCAATAATATGGCATTGATCAAACGCATCTTTATCACGAACGTCTAACAGAAGGTAAGGCAAACTTGACGTTTCAGGAACATCGACAATTGGGAAATTGTTCTCCTGCTTCCGATTTGTATTAGGATCTTTCAATTGAAATTCTCCCATTCCAGTAATGACCCTGCTCAAACATAGAAGATCAAATGAGCATACGAAAATCAACATAGGTGTCTCATTGAGGCATGTATGATATATGAATTATTTCATTGTTTCTCTTGAAAATCCAATGGGTTTTAGCATCAATTGAAACAACTCAATCAATAAATACGCGAATTAACAAACTTCATTAAAAAAGAAAACTATTTCAAGCAAATATCTTATTTAATTGGGATTTATGAATCTTTTTAGTTTAGTGCCACCTAAATTGGCGCCTGATCGATTTTAACTTAATCCAAGCAATGATTGCTATTTGTATGTGTCTGAAAATATTTGGACCTTGTTCGATCATTTACCTCTCCAAAAATACATTTTGAATTTTGGCGGGAAATGCATAACGTGATGATATGACGTACAAGTTGACAGCATTGCGAAATCGAAACAGCCTAAAAATGGGAAAGTACCCTTGGAAATCTTCCTATTTATGCATACAGGAAGCAAATATTCGACTTTTAGTCTCGTCATATTTTCCAACATACTTTGAGTACAACTCATTGCTCATAATGATATGGCATGTCTTCGAGATAATCGTTTTCTGATTTCCCAACATCGCTTGAAAATCGCTGTGAAAGTGCTAGGAATTTCAATGGACCGCAAACCTCGACTTGTCAACTTCTACGTCACAGTATCAAGTAACTATTTAGAAAATTCGCCCGAAGTGCCCCTCGAATAGAATTGTAAAACTGAATAATTGTATCTGACCATATCTAACATCGTAAAATAAAATTAAAAAAGTGGAGGTTAATGGTTGATACAAATCCTTTAAGCACATGCTAGTATTATGGCGGCCAATACCGGTCAAACATATATCAATTTGAGATAACAAACTACAATTGCGGGAAACACATTTCAAAATTACAAGTAATTTCAAAGCTTTTAGAAGTTTTATTTCTGAATTCCAAAACCCAGTTGATCAACTCATTTTTACAGGTTGGCCGTTCTACATTATCTGGCCATGGACCATCATGGCAACATGCCTTGTCTTAGCTGCAGGATTAATTTGGAGTTATGCACAAGTTTCTGCACCCCATGCGGATCGGCGATTTGTTGGGCAGGAGGGCTGATATAGAAATTGAAATAGATAAAGAGCCCAAAAAGGAGGACGAGAAAGTACTGATCGAGCTATACTTCGACTGTAGATGCCAGTACATCATTCTTCATTTCTTAAAACAAATATCATGACATCACAATGTCTCTATCAACCCTACAGCGCCAACTAAAAAGCTATGGTCTGATAAGTTGTCCAAACGAATACGAAGGGAGCACCTAAAATATCTGATTACAAGAGAAATTGATGCAAGTTGGAGTAGCTATATCTCGATCAGTACTTTCTCGTTCTCCTTTTTGGGTCTTTCTTCATCTGTTTAATGTTCCATAAAAGCTTTCCTGACCCTACCCGTCGGCGACAAGTGTTTTGTGAAATTGAAATGTATTTTCTAAAGTTGTAGTGTGGCTTCCGAAGTTTTTGTGTATTTTTCTAAGAATTGGTGCGTTTTTTTAGAAGTTTGGGTAGGTTTCACGAAGTTGTAGAGCGTTTTCTCAAATGTAAATGGGTTTGACCGGCATGGGCCACCTTATAATATGGTCCTCAGTAAACTTAAAAAACCAGTCAAAATACAAAAAGAACCAGTCGATACATAGATGAACTTACCCCTGCAATGTAGATCTACTGGAATCAGGTGCTGTCTGGTCATTAACGTCTTCTTGCAAATGAAGTTGTGGAATTCCATCAAAACTTCCATTTCCTTGGTATAAAATGAGTGTTATTCAAAAGAAGCTGGTACATATATAAAGGGCTTTACTATTCTCGCTTCTAAAGAATTTATGTACTATGCAAAAATCAAGATAAGAAGGAACAAACTTTTGACGAATTATGAAGACATTTATGCTATAGGCTCTGTAAAGCATACATCCAGAGAGTTGTGTTTCTAACATGATAATCAATTCATGCGCTTTCTCGCTGCTTTTAATTCGAATGGGGGGAGTGCTGTGTGGGATGTCCACTTCACAATGCAGGCACTGGACTGCAGTAGAGCCGGGGAATGGTTACTCAGTGATGGCAACAGTTTAGTATGGTGGTTCCCTCAAACAGCATGTCGGGCATCTTGGGGATGTGCGTTGCTCTGGACCTCTTTCCATTTTTGCGTCCCTTGTCATCATTCCCTTAAGAAGAAAAACCAATGAAATAATGTACCTGGTTCATCTGCCTCTGTGATTCCAGTAGAGAGCCTTTCTCTTTCTAACTCAAGATTAACAACTTGTGCAACTTGAAGAACCTGTGGATAGAAATAATAGTTTTAGCAAAAAACATTGATCCATCAGCAAATAAAAACTGTATTCATAGTAGACCAGGCGGAGAATAGGGGAATGGTCACCCGAGGGCGAAATTTATAGGACCAAGTTCGTTTGGTCAATTCAAGGGTGCTGATTTCGAAAATCGATGTTATACGGGAATTTTGGGGGGCCATCAGCCTCGTTTTCGTGTTCTAAGTCTCGTTTTTTGTAGATGAATGAAACCAACAAGAACACAGTTTTAAACGAGATTGGTAAAATCTTAAAGTAGATTAATTATCTTCACTGATCATCAATGTTGAAAATTGAAATTAGGACTGTTAAGGGGGCCAACACCCTCACTTTTATGATGATGAAATTCCGCAATTGTACAATTTCTATCTCTCGAGGGACATCTTAAAAGGCCCAAATGCATAAGAATATGTTGGACCTACAATTCTCCCCAATAAGGGCTATGCAGCGCTGTTTTATCACTAAATGATAAACAACACTAACGGTAATGCTAGCAGATCATCTAAACAAAGTCAGTTCGTTTTTGAAAGTTTTTCAAAGGCATCTTCAGAGTCACTGTACTCGTCACTCTTAGTTTCCAGCTCTTCATTGACTTCAGCTTGTTTGAGCAAAAGCTCCGAGGTATCTTCTGGCTAGCAGGTATCACATCAACGAACTGATCCTGCTTCATCTCAAACATCATCTACTGGGACGCTCAGCTGAAGCAACAAACCATCAGCTTGTCTGAAAATCATAGCGATGAAGTTTGCACGCAGAATATGAAGCCTTAAGGTTTTCTTTACATGTCGGCAGGAGACTGACAACGAGGATATTCTTTTCTCTTTCGAACTCATGCACCAACAACTTGTGTCCCAGCAGATTCACTGACGGTATTCTCTGGTTTTCATTGATCACACACCCACAAACTTCTCTAAACCATAGTCAATATCTAAACCATTGACGAGATCGTCTGAAACTTAAGAGTAGTTTCCGGACTCAGTAAAATGGCTGTTAAATTCAGCTTTTTTCAACACCGCCTCCAAAATGCTTGCTTTCCCTTTCTGAAAAGCTAAAAAACAGTCGCTGCCAGAAAAAGTGTGTAGGTCAAGTAGTGCCGATCTTAAGGGTTGACGTTTCATGTCGATATCCTTATTTTATTTCTAGTGCCATTATCCATGAGAATCCTCGTACCACCGAATTCATGTGAGAAGAACAATGCTAGAATGTCGATGTCTCCAAAGGGAGGTCAAATATTGACAACATCATCAGACGAAAAGTTTCCAGCTTTAACATACACCACCAACTTTGTATCTGCTTCGTCGTGGTTACTAGCCCAGTTTTCGAGAGCTTCAACATAATCCTCTGTAAATTTGTACACTGAGTTGTGTTTCAAATTAGAACTGTTCGGCTAAATAGTTGGCTAAGATCATCAGTTATTGCAAGCTGAGGAAGTTTAAACAGCATTTCTTTGTCTTCTCCATTACAGAGGAAGCTATTGAAACAATATGGCACTTGCATGACGGGACTTATCAATAAGTTTCTCTCATTTACACTTCTCTGAACTCTTTCACGACCCTTAATGCTGTAGTCCTTGTATGTGTCACAAACAAAAACTATGTTCTTTTACCGGGCTGAAATTTTGGCAAGGATTTTGGTCGCAATTTGATACCTGCTAACCAGAGGATACCTCGGAGCTTTTGCTCAAACAAGCTGAAGTCAACGAAGAGCTGGAAACTAAGAGTGACGAGTAAAGTGACTCTGAAGACGCCTTTGAAGAACTCTGAAACGAACTGACTTTGTTTAGATGATCTGCTAGCATTACCATTAGTGTTGTTTTTCATTTAGTGATAAAACAGCGCTGCATAGCCCTTATGGAGTAGGAGGACAATTGTAGTTCCAATACATTCTTGTGCATTTGGGCCTTTTAAGATGTCCCTCGAGAGATAAAAATTGTACAATTACGGAATTTCATCTTCGTGAAAGTGTGGATGTTCAACATTGATGATCAGTAAATATAATTAATCTACATTAAGATTTTACCAATCTCGTTTAAAACTGTGTTCTCGTTGGTTTCATTCATCTACAAAAAACGAGACTTTAAACACGAAAACGAGGCTGATGGCCCCTCAAAATCCCCGTATAACATCGATTTTTGAAATCAGCACCCTTGAATTGACCAAACGCACTTGGTCCCATAAATTTCGCCCTCAGGTGACCATTCCCCTATTCTCCGCCTGGTCTATAGATACCTGTTACCTAACCTGATTAAGTGATTAGATTATATTAATCAAATATTGTTTCATTAATTGCTGTTGTTTTTTATTAGCTTGTCAGGTATGACAAATATTCATTAATCCACATTTTTATCTTTTATCAACCATAACACTTATAATAACACACTAACCGTCGATGGGAAGTGAGCTTCAGTGATATCAAGTGTCGTGTTACAAATAAAAAATAGCAACAGATCATGATTTGAAGAAAAAGGAACACAAAATGGCCATTCAACTAACCAGCTGTGCAAAAGTAGATGCCTTCATTCTTTTGAAGATTTCATCTTTTCTCAGTCTGTAATCTAAGGGGAAAAATGTCAATATCATTGAAAGAAAATTGCCGGGAAGATAATTGTACAGCAATGACTTCTGTCCTATAAAATGAAATTTTTTCAGAAATGACAACAATGATTTTAAGAAAACAGTACCCTATTACCAAGATTATAGGCGCATGCACTTATATCCTGATATAGGCACAGTGCACTTATAAGTGTTCTTGCATTATCAATCATAGACTATGTTTGAATTGTCCATTAAGTTTAAACTGACATGGTACTTTCAAGTCATTCTTTCTTGTATTCTGTCCTTTTCCTGTAACCAAGGCTGATATCTAGTTGTAGAAACATTACTCGTGCTATTTTATTTATAACAATTCGTTTTTTAATTATAGGCGCATGCACCTGTATTTTAATAGTTTTTTCATACCCTAAAAAATGGCAAAATAGTGAATTTCCGCTTATCAGTGGATGGGCTGTCAAAGGCAGTAATAGGGTATATAAGCCAATAATATGTATAAAAGCAAAACAAATTCTAATCTATTGATATAACAATGAAATTTGACCTCATTCTCTGCAATTGAACGAAAAAATTAATGTCACTAACTCAGCAATGCTAAATAACGTATAAACTTACTTTTTCTTATATCATCAATCTTTTCCATATACTTTGTTATACTTGAACCTAAAACAATAATACAACTTTCTCAACAGGCTAGAGTGAGCACAATAATCATTTATAGTAGATACAACTGATAAACCAGGAAACAAAAGAACTCTGTTCAGTCATTTGGCCATCAACATTAAATAGTTGGACATAGATTACAAATATTGTGAAAAATTATCACAGTTTACTTCTAGTTTTTTTTGAATCTGTAAGAACTTGTATCTAATCAGGAGTGCTGTATCCAAAAGCCATCTATAAATTTCAAAGTAGAACTACTTTTAAATTTACTACTGTAGAACCTACTCTATTTCCAGTAAGCAATCAAGTTGAAATGATAACAGGATTTAGGACTTATATGAACAATCAACTTGTCTATGCTAAATGCTTCAAACTAAAGTAACAAAATTCCTGCACTTCAAAAAGGGAGAGTTCATCAAATTCATCAATATCACTGTCTGATTGGAGGTTTGGCTAATGGCTTCTAAATGAAACCATGGGCATGAGCCGGCATGCTCACCCCACAGAATCCCCTCAATAGGGCAATATCTAGAAGCCAAAAATTTAAATTTCCTTTAATCTTGATAATTAATTGCTATATGAGTAATGAATGGAATCAAAAGAATGGCCCACTAAGTTGTTATTCAAGGAAAATCTTTGGTAAAAAATTAAAGAGACTCTGCTAGTTCGTAAATTTGTCCGAATTTTGGTTTATTACCTTAATAGTGCAGATAAGAACAAATTTAGTGAGGGGAAAGCTCAATAACAGCATAAAAAATAATAAAATGCACAAACTCCTAAAGAACCCACATAAACACCCTTTTGGGGATGCAATGGAAAGCATGCATAATTCAATTTTCAAGCATGACTACTAGGTGTGATTGCATGCATCAGACTAAAAGAAATATTATGGTTTTCATACTAGCAATTACCCTTACACATTCTCGCAATGAAGCTTAAGCAAATGAATGAATAAATGCTTCAAAAGAGAAAATAAATACCTGTGTCAACAGTTGCAGAAACATGTTTGTACTTAGGATTTTCAGGGATCTTCTTACTAAGGATCTAAATATAAAAATGTAAGGACTTAATACTCATTGATGGAGAATTTCTCTGAACTCATGAATGACATGTTTTGTTTGCCACTAAATCTAGAATCATATTGAATTTTTGTCTTTTGCTGTGCCTTTTTTTTACACTACTTGAACATTTGTGGAAGTTTCAGTAAACAAAGAAAATACATTAATTTTTAATTTGTAATTCTTTAGCATAGAAATGGAACAACTGAAATAAGACCATTAGCACAGCTGAAAATCATCTAAAATTCAAGACTTATAAGTAATCTATATTGATGATCAATTTTATTTTACCCTTGAAATCTAAATTACTTAAAAACACAGAACATCAGACTTTTTTTAGAATGCATATTACATACACATCAAAAGTGGGCTCTTTATTCAAAGTCTAATTCTTTAAACCCTACCATTTTACTGTTCAGAATTCATTATAAAAATGCACTGTAAAAGGCTTGCTTAAACTTAGTCTTCAAGGTACTGCATGCAACAACAAATGCAGGTCAGAAGGTCAAATAATTTATAACTGGTAAAACTGTAAGACTAGTGGAAGGACCAATATGGCATAAGAAAGATGGCTCTTGCAGAATGGTTCAAGTTCATAAGCAAGATCCATTGGAAAATATGCTTGCATGCCAGCCAGTTTGAGACACTTAATAATGTAGCCAACATAGCAAAAATTTTATTATTGCCCACTTCAGATGTTGTTGAGAACTACTGAACATGCCCAGAGTTGCCAACTTTGCTTTTTGAAGTCAAATTTCATGTTTTGGCATTTTTTCGGATACACTTTGGCTTCAGAAAATTTGTTTAGCTTTTAGAATTTTTTGGCTTCCTTTTGCAATCCAAAGTTGAATACCTTTTTAATGCTAAGATATTTTCCTGTTACAATACATGAAGTAAATAAAATAGGCATTAGCATGGATTGCATTCATGAGATAAATTATGTGTGTGGTTTACCACACACATGATATCTTCCTCATGAGGAAGACTGCTAGAGATAATAATATTTTTAGTTAGAAATATATTTTCTCTCAGGACTAAAGCATGAAAATGGTAAGGCTGACAACAGACTAGCAGTTTTTCAGCATCTATATGAAATGAATGCTTGGCAAGCAAAAAGCAAACAATTCAGCCAAGTTGTATTTTAATGGAAATGCTGCAAGCATCTAGAGGTGTCAAAGAGAATGCTGAAACTTTTCAAACCTGAAGATAGCTTTGTATTCAAGATCCATTGCTTTTGAGGACATTTGTGACAATGTTATTTTTGGAAGACTTTATTTGCTCAACTGAAAATTCTTATTGTTATGAAATAGCTTTATATTTTGTTACACTATTGCCATTTATTCTGTAATATTACCTGATTAACATTAATCCATCATAATAGCAGAATCTATAAAATTTTTAACACATAAAAAACTATAAAAAATTGGCATCATCTAGGCACTTTTTGCAAATTTTGGCTTCACATTGGCTTTTTTTCTAGATTAAAAAATTATTTTGGCATTTTCTGGACATTGTGCCATGGGCAACCCTGTCAGGGCCACATTATTTGGGCAATTCTTAAAAGCAATTAATAGGGACTATCCTACAATCAGATGCTCTATGGTTAGTGTAAAGATTTTAGGTTCTAGTTTCAGGAATGGTTTGATTTTGTTGTTTTTGTCAATATTGACTAGCATAAACATTTCTTTCTTCACAATTTATGGGTTTATACAGTGGGTGCAGAGGGATTATAAAGATACGGATTTGACAATCTTATCAAACATATCTCCTCTTTGTTTTGCAACAGTTTTGGACTGACTATCGAAATCACAACCCTCACATGTAACATTTCATATATGCTGTACTTAGTCAGCCACATCCATCTCCAGTTCAATAAAGGTAGCAAGTTTGGGCTAGGTTAAGGTCAGTTTTAGATTTAGGAAGTGCAACCCAAGGACAACACAAATTTATGCACGGTTTAGCAAAGAAAGTAGTAATAGCAAAGCAGAGAATGCTTTATTATAGCCATAGCCCTTAACTATCTAGGATGACTATCTAGGATAACTATCTCCCTTAGCCTTACCATCTATCTACCCGAATTCTTTCAATTTTCACCACTCTTTCCTTGTTTATGTCTATCTACATTCAAAAGGCATCAGTTAATATGCCCAATAAATAAGCAAAACATCTCTTGCAGGTTAGAAAGAAGAATATAGGAATTTTTAGGTGAAACTTACGTCTTTAGTCTTCTTCGAATTTCTGATTGCAGCCGCCATCTTGAGAAAAAGAGTTCAACAAATAATCGTCAAAGAAACTAACCACAAAATATCCTTCTTGGGTCCCTGTACTATGTTTGTATCCCTGTGTCGTGTCCCTGTGCATTGGTTGAACTGATTGTCGACTGCCTTGCCTGCCTAGTGCCTGGTCTGTGGGATTAACAAATCAAAATGGCTGTAAAGAGCAATGATTTTGAGAAACAACTCTGCAGTTTGTTGGAAGTTTCTCCTAAAGATGAGATTGTTCGATATGCACTGACCTTTCTGAATAAGAGAGATGTTCTCGATTATCTTAAAGATATCTTAGGGGAAAGTTTCAACCCAAAGCAATCTGTAGTTAACAAATGTTTGTCAGCATGGAAGCCCCCATCATCTACGGATGTTGTACGTGAGAGGTCTAGCAACGGCTCTTCCTTCTTTCAGGAAAAGGATTCTAAAAGGGGGAAAGCCAGAGAAGAGAAAAGAAGAGAAGATGGCAATAGCTCGATGGTTGAGGATACCCGAAGCATGGCTGTTACTAACTTTGCTTTCTCCAATCCAAAGAAAGATCCTTTTGATTTTGGGGACATTCAGATTTCAGCCAATGAAAGGGATCAAATAAAGAAGAAATCACCGAAGAAATATGTGCCACTGTACACATCAGAAGGGAAATCTCTTGCAGATGAAATCATGCTATTGCCAGGTCGTCATAGATGTCAATGTGCAGCACAAAAACATAAGTTAGTGTCAAATTGCCTGCAATGTGGGCGAATTGTTTGTGAACAAGAAGGCTCTGGACCTTGCCTCTTCTGTGGTAATCTGGTATGTTCTGGGGAAGAGCAAGAAATCCTGTCCCGGAATTCCAGAGCAAGTGAAAAACTTTTTAAAAAACTCATGGAGAAGAGCAAAGAAGTAGATATTAAGCATGTAAAAGGATTGGACCAAGCTAAAGCACTTAAAGATAAACTAATTGGGTTCGATAGAACAAGTGCAAGAAGAACCAAAGTGATAGATGACCAGGCTGATTATTTTTCAGCAGAGAGCAAGTGGCTCTCCAAGCAGCAAAGAGAGGAGGCCAGAAATAAAGAAGATAAAATAATGGATAATAAACATCAAACAAGAAAGTCTAGAAAATATGTTTTGGATTTTGCTGGAAGAGAAGTCAGGGAAGATGTATCAAATGATGCTTTGTTAGAGTCAGATTATATGGATGGATTGGTTGAGAATGAAACTCAAAATAAAAACTTCCTATCTCAGAAATTGATAGATCCTTCCATAAGGATAACACCACCAGTTTTTGTCAAGACCACAGAATTTGATAAAGATTTTCCTAGAGTTACTAAATCTATTGGAAGTTCAGGAAATTCTTCCTTTAGGCTTCAGGATGAGGAAATGCAGAAAATTAGTGATAAAGGAGTATGTCTGAGCATGCACCAACCCTGGGCCACCCTTTTAGTCAATGGGATAAAACAAGTAGAAGGTAGAAGCTGGTACTCTGCCCATAGAGGAAGATTATGGATTGCTTCAACTGTTAAGGTGCCAGATTCAGACCAGATACAATCAATCCAAAAATTTTATAGATTTCTTCATAAAGACAACATTGAATTTCCTGACTCTTACCCTTCAGGTGCATTGTTGGGATGTGTAGATGTGGTTGATTGTTTGGCTCAAGATCAGTATCAGCAGTTAGAAAAAGGACATGATGAGAGTGAATCAGAGTATGTCTTCATCTGCAAGAATGCGCAAGAACTTTTTTTGAAGTTACCAATTAAAGGGAAACATAAAATTTGGAAACTGGATCAACAAGTTCATAAAGCAGCCAAAAGTGGTATAATGCATTAGTTATATAGGTTACTTAACATCAATTATATTTAGAGATTATGATCTTATTAAATTATTGTGATATTAATGAATGGGGAAGGCTACCTGAGATTTGTCAATATGTCTGTACTTTCTTATAGTTTCAGTTGAAGTGTTGCATCTCAGTATCAGTAGGAAGTAGTCTTGTTAATATTTAGGGTCATATGGAATCATAAACACAAGAAAAGATCATTTTGTGAAATAATGAACTGTGACATAAGTTGTTTGATATTTCAGGGTTGAGCCCTGACTTGCCAGTCAGTTGTAGTTGTTTATCAGTGAGCATTGGATTTTGGGATTCAAAAGGGAAATATCTGCTGGAAATATTACAAAGCAGTTAGCAAGCTAAACCCTCCATCTATCCTCTGCCAATATTATCATTTGGAAATGACTTTAATAGATTGAGACGGCACTGATTACACTTTCATCTTTACAAATGATTTCATTTCACATGCAAAGTGAGAATATGATAGTGTAAAGTGTAATGTGAATTTTTTTGTTGATAGAGACTCAATATTTGCCTTTTTGACCAGGTTCAAACAGCTTAGCTATCTTTCATATCATTTCACTTCTTATAAAATTTTCTACAGGCCCTACTAGTTTTTCAAAGGAACCAACAATTTGGGAAAGTATTAGCATGCAAAATCAACAGCATTGTATTTTCATTTCTACACAAGTGGACACATGGTCTCTTTTGTTGTCTCTTTCCATCTCAATTCCTCTTTGACCATTATAATAGCTGTAGTGATGTGCATGGCAAGCCTGAAAACACAGTATGTATGATGCATATGGTTTTATCAACCAGTGCGCAACCTGAACCCATCATATTTGGAAGATATCATCCCCTTTAGCTAAACCATGTGTTTATGTATGCATGAGTGTATGTACTGCAGATTTCATGAAATACTTGATCTTTTTCAAAATTATTTAATGATATAGCAGTAGTTTTAAAGGCAGTCTGCTCCCTTTTATATTTCATTGTAATAAAATGCATACATCATTGACTCTTATACAAGGCAATACCTTTACAACCGATAAGCATACAGGAGGCCCACACTTCTAAAGCATTTGTGTTCAAGACATTTGGTTGTCCAAGGCTCCTTGATGCTTGGCCTTATGGCCACAAAAATAGCATGAAAACAATAGGGGACAGTATGCATTTTTAAAAAACTTTGTTGGGAATAAAATGATAATAATAATTATAAATATGACTGTAGATAAAATTAATAGATATAGATAGTGCATTGAATGACAAAAATGATTTGATAAACTTTAATCCCTCTGGAATTGATCTATCAATATTATTGCATTACTAATTTTTATGAAAAATTGCCACGACAAATATACCCCACTTAACAAGTAGTTTCAAAGCATGTATACATAAGCCTTTAACCATAATAAAACAATCATCTCAAAAATTATTATCTTCTATAAGAGGTTTTTGAAGATTTTGGTAAAGGCATTCTAGTACAATTCTGTCAACACCCAATTCAAAAGGGCCAGCAAACAAATTATCTTGATTCAATATCCAGCGAAGATCTACGTAGCTGAATATGCATATGTTACCATGGTATTTACCGCCACATTTGCTGGAGCGATTACCTCTAGACAATCTTGCTACAAGGCAATTTTCACGCGTGCTGTAAATGTCTTCATCGTTATCTCCATAAAAAGAACTTGCTCCTGAATCTTCCTCACCTTTTCGAAATGGTGAACCACCAGGTGCCCCTGGCAACTTATCAAGCGTTGCCCAAAAGAATTCGTCAGGATACCGAACATCACGTGACCATGCTAGCAGCTCTTTCGCTTCCCTGGAAAATGTTGCAAACTCGGCAAATTCTTTAGTAGCTATGAAAGTATTTTCACTACGAAATAAGGTTATATTTTGGGGAGGAGGCTGTTTTAGTTTCTTTGTACGCACGAAGAATTTTCGAATACCCGAAACTCCCGATATCTCCTTGAAAACGTGAACAAACTTTGTTCTTCGGATGAACCTAGGGTGACTAGCGTCTTTTTGTAATATTCCGTTTGCAAATTGCCGGTTCCTCAAATAATCTAAAATGACAGTGTTGTTTCTTAGTGGGTAAACTGACCCAGATATGCTGAATAAATAGCGCCAGGATATTGAAGTGTTCAGTAAGACTTTGAAGCATGAAAGGTGCGCATCAATTCGTTTCGAAGTTGGGAGTGCAACGTCATGCCTACTTGGAGATAGAAAAATGTTATCGAAGCAAGTTGAAAGTTTTCTAATGATAACGTAGAATTTTTTATTTGCGAATATGTCAACATGTAAGCAGTATGCATTTGACGGATCGTAAATGGCCCTTAGAAGTTGAAACGTTTGATCTGCAGGCCTGTTCAATAAAATTGAATAGGCTATTTGCATGTTGCTGCCATTTAATAATTTTTTTGTTCTGGGTTGCAAAAATTCTTTTATTTCTTTACATTTGCAAAATAAACGAAGCATTACATCGTCTTTTCTATATTTTGGACCCAAATGTTTATGTTTTTCTTTCAATAAATGTATTGTCTTTTTCCAACTTAAGTCATTACCAGAGACTAGGGCTTTGCAGATGCGAGAATGGGACGAGTTGGTATTTTTTTTATCCTCATTGAGCCTGTATTTATCTACAATTATTTTGTTGTTTAAGAACGAACTCGAATTTGAAATTGAATGATGATGATAATCGAAAGCTCCCCCTTTTTCTGTGGAATTGCTGCCATGCAATTCAGATTGCAAAAATTGATCTAGTTTCCACATTGCTGCTAAATTATTGATTTCAAAATAACCTCTGTTAGTTCTACTTGCTCTTGTGTTTTCACTGACATTGTGCCGTCCAAATGATGCTTTTGGGGATCTTTTAACTGTTTTAGAGATTATATAACTTTTCTTTTTACCATCGATCAATTTGTGTATCCAATAAACACTGACCATGACATAGGATATGAGTAGTAACGAAGCATAAAACCACGATAGTCTCTTTCCCATAATATATGCTACAATTTCTCTACCTCTCAAATATGACCTTCGTAGGCCTTTCTTTCTGTTTTTCGATAGACATGATCTTTCATTTCAAACGAATCTATTTTCGCTGTGGTGAAAAACAATTGAAAATTCTTCCATCTTGAACTCATTTTCAATCTGCAAAGTTTTTTTGCATTATTTGAAACAAATCTGAGGTTCACAAGTCGAGCTTAAACTGGTTACATGTGGGAAATAATTGATCTTCAAGTTATTTTGATCCGCTGATCTATTGAAGGTGGCCGCTTGGTCAGAAATCACAATCAACTTGTACCTAACTCTCTATAACGCGGTGAAACTCTTGCTGCTAAGGTAGCTGCAAAGGAGACTAGGATAAGTCATTGAACAGTCTATTTGATTGAAACTGTTTGAAAATATATATTTTACCTACATTCTAGCAGAGCAGAGGTCTTTGCTGGTAGCGCTATATGTGTCTGTTGTTTCAAAAAATTAAATTGATCGTTTTTTGATTTTATAATGCATCTTATTAACTTTTGAACTTCTTGCATTTATAGAACTTTCTTCAGAGCAAAATAGTTTGGCGCCTCTGTCATTTAAGAGTCTTCTTGCATAAAATAAGTGTTGAAAATCAAATGAAACACATCTCGGAAAGCAGTTTAAGGGTGCATGTTCAGTCGTGCTTAAAACAGTGGAAAGCATATGCTAGCATTCCATGGAGTGCTACATTCTTTAGTTTCCGGCTTATTTTCGTACAGTGGCAGGCGACTATTGTAATAAGTTGATGATAAGTTACTTTTCAATAAATCAACCATCAAACTGTGATCGGCTCTTTCATAAATTGAACCAGCTAGTTCTAAAGTTATTCATATGTACTTTCGAGCAAAATGGCAGGTTTCAGACAATTTAGTCACAGATTGTTCGCACAAAATCAAGATTCTGAAGATAATGAATTGTTTGAGAATACACAAGATCCTCTGGACTGTATAGATGCTTCGCCAGATCTCTTTGGAAACATGCCTCCGAGAGTCAGTTCGCCCATATACAGCAGTTAACCAAATAAGCATCATCCATTTATTTTTCAAACGCCAATCACCCCAATACACCATGTCCGAAGACCAGCCTATCCAAGTCCAATGTTTGAGCGATTTTCAACGCCTATGCTTCCTTCGTCATCGTCAGTAACTCGACCTGAAGAACCAGAAAGAAACCCGGAACCAGAAGCTTTGGGGAATAACAGGCCTTCACAGAAAAGCGGCGAAAAAAGCGAACAAGTGGACTGCGGCAGAGACAGATGCATTGGTGTATGCATGGAGGGACTCTTTCATTGAGCTGGAGAGCCACAAAAACCCTTCAGCCTGGAGACTCATCTTAGAAAGCGTTAACAAAAACGGAAAGGGAAAAACCATGGAGCGAGTTAAAAAGAAACTTAGAAATTTAATAGATTAGACAGATATATAAGGAGGCAAAGGAAAAAATAGGAAAAGTGGAGGAAGGAGAAACCAGAGCAAATATCGTGATGTTTTTGATGAGGTGTTAGAAACAAGAAGCATTGTTCAGTTTACCAAGGTAAGAGAAAGAAGGCCCAGTAGAAGTGCAAACTCTAGGCCTATTGGAAATACGGCCGAAGATAATGTAACAAGGCAAGAAGAGCAGGAGTCGGGAGATATGGAGGAAGTGCCAGTAACCGATAAAGGAGACCCCTAGCCTCAAGGAGCAAAAAAGAAGAAGGCATCGAAATCCGCGTCCACCAGCCAGCTGATTCACTTCCTTGGTGAGATGCAAACGAAGCAGCAAGGAACAATGCAAATGCTTCTTGACGGGATGCAAAAAAATTGAAAGAGGCAGCAAAAGACACACAACCGACACTCTGTTGAATGTGGCTAAAATTTTTGCAGGGAAGAGAAATTCCAAGGGTGCAAACCGAAAGCGAGGCCGCCTTGAACCAGAAAGTTCTCCAGAAATTTCAGAAAGTGACGAATATTGACTTAAGTAATTAAAATAATGAAAGAGATAATAAACGTGTAGATTAAATTGAAATAAATTCTTATGAATTAATACATGCGTATATACTTTGAGTTTTAATTTTGTTCATGTTCAATCACGTATTCTAGGAGCATTTGTCTCATTTCATCTCCTACTTCACAAGTTTCGCTATTTCGCTGGTCATCTTGGTTTCTTTCGTCTGCCAAGGAAACATTTTCAACTGGTTCACAGCGTTGTTGGCAAATGTTGTGAAGTACAGTACAGGCCATAGCGACGTCTGCGGCATAGGAGGCTTCCAGGCAAATTTGTCCTAATAGTATTTTCCATCTACTTTTTAAAACGCCAAATTCCCTTTCAATTGAAACTCTAGCCCCCAACCAGATATGGCCCAATAGAGGAGGTATCATTCAACTTGAATATTAAAGCAGTTAAAATTTCCTGATTGTTAGCTGCTGGATAAACACAGGTGTTCCCTTAAAATCCTTGAGTGATACTAAAAATATTAAGTCTCCATTGGATATCCCCTGGCATCCTACGCTATAGCGTTGTTTTTTGTCAAAAAATTCAACAGTGCTTTGTTCAGGAGCCATGATTTGAATAGGAGTGCCATCGACTGCTGCAAAAAACATCTGGTAGGAGGGATAGGTTTTTGAATGAATTCACAGCAGTTTTAAACTGTTCTCGAGTCTCTGGCCAAGAAATGAAATTATCCCTCAGATCAACAAGAGCACCAATAAAATCCTTTATAATGCGACCAACAATGCAATTCGAAATTCCAAATGTTTGACCAATGGACCTGTATGAACCGCCATTTGCGAGCCACAAAATGGCAACAGCGACTCTCTTTGAAACAGGGATGGATTCTCTTCTATATGGCTATTTGACCATGAAGTCGAAAACTGTAGTGCAGACAAACTAAGTCTCACGACTCATTCTGTAATGCCTATGCCAATCATTGGGCTCAAGATCTTTGCTGGTGTTCAAATCAGCTTCCAAGTAAACATCGAATTCATTTTCCTGCCTGAGAAAAACCCAGGCTTCTCTAGACTGATACAAATTTGCGTTTTGTGCAAGTGCAAGTGTTGAACTGCTGCAGTTAGCATTTCGACGGACCGAGCAGACATGAGCGCGGATGCAAAGGAAAACCTTCTTCTTATCGTGATTTGCCTCTGCTGCTCAAGTAACTATCTAACATTGTAAAATAGAAATCAATGAGTATTTGTTACGATTCTCTTGCTCGCAACTCAGTGTGTTATGAACATCGGAAATATACGCTCAGTGGCATACCTCTAAGGTTCCTTTGATTTAAATCATTTGACGGGATACCGGGGGTAGTTTAATAAGGAGAGGGGGCTTAATGAAATTATTGCGGTGTACTTATCACACGGTCATCGTCCACTAATCTAATTGCATTCAAAGTTATGAAAAAATACGGAAGAACTTTCCATCAAAAATATATCCGATTTTCTTTGGAAAAACAGTGATAACAGGGGCGTCTCGGCACTTTCTTGATTCTTTTTACACTCTTGCTCTTACTGTACCTTTTGTGAGCCCTAGTTTTATATTTCTTTATTTAAATGGCTTGTGAACATTCTTGCTGTAGCAATTCATTGGTTCATTTTTCAGCCATGACAGACTAAACGGAATTTTCACAACGTATTGCACATATTTTTGATTTTGAGCTAAAAACATTGCCACATTGAAGGCGAATTCTAGCGAGCATTTATTTCAATAAAAAATCAGTGTTAAATTGAAACGATGTTGGCTGTTACAAATGTCAATCTGTAAATTATTTCCTGCTGATAATCGTAATCGGACAATCCTAGCTGTGCGATGGCTAATCAACTCTAATCAAAGAAAAGGGGGAGCCCATCTCACTTGTACAAACATTGATTTTAGTGAAATTTCTACCACCCTACCACGAAGCCACTAAAAAAAGCCACCACGCCCCTTGTTTTTGCCAAGCTGTTGTTGTTTTACATGTATTGCAGTTTAATGAGCTTTGACATTTGAAGTAGCGGCTCGAACTTTCGAGTGTTGTTTAATAAATGTGATGACTTGATGATTGACATTTAACAGTAGCAATAGCCTGGCTTAGATGCCTCGTGATGTTTTATCGACACTCATTCTTAGTGATTCAAATATAAGATAAA
>JAACYV020111228.1:0-10644 GCA_009936425.2 Chrysaora fuscescens
CGCTCCAAATACATTCTGCTGCACCTAATTCAATCTGCCGAATTTAATCAAGTTAAACGTCGCTCTTCTCATGAGCCAAATTCAACAATTAGATTCGGCGCATGAGAAGAGCGACGTCTAACCTAGGCCTAACCTAGGCCTTACTGTTTTTAAATTAAACCCTGTGTGCTCACCTACAAAAATTTACATATGTCATAGTCTACGAGTCACCTTTAAATATTTTTTTAGAAAGTTGTTCATTTTTCACGAACGTTGTAAAGATTTCAAAACGTCTGCATGTCCATTTTTCTACAGCTGCACGAAACAGGTTTCCTGTCCTATCTTTGAGATTTATGTAGAAAAATTGATTTTTCACATTCTTCTTTATTGTTTCTTTATTCCACAGAATTAGCATTAACTTTTGCTCCGGTTAAATCGACATCTTTATACAGTTTTAGTTGTCCTTTTCTTGAATCTTTCGCTTTTTTGCTTACAAATGCAGTCAATACAGAAAAGGGGGCCTTTATGAAGGTGTCATCGATTAGGAACAGCTCTGATTCATAAAAATCTGTTAAATCTCTTGCTTAGGGAAACCTGGTGTGTAATCATTTGCCTGACAATGATTTACTAAATTGTATAATTTTCTGTAAACATCATTGCTTGTTTACACTGATTGAAGAACAAAGAGTGAGCCAGTTAGTGGTATGGAAAGAGGTGAGTAAGTCGGGGCCTGAACTGGCATTATTTACCCTTTTAACTTTGTCTTAACAAATTCATGTTAGCAGAGAGCTTACTAGGATTCGAAACAAACTGTTTTGTTCTGCTACTTTCGTATTTGTGGTTTCCAACCCCAGTATTTAAGCGATTATTGAGCTAGTTAAGTCTTAGTTTAGCTTAGCAAAAGCTGGGGCTCCACTCAGGCAAAGATTTTCTAACACAAAACAATAACTTCCACTTTTATGGAAGTCCTCAAAAACAACTGATGCCCATATTCACTACCTGGTTTTCAATTTGGCCTTGTCCGGCATTTTTCTTCAGTTTACTAGCTGTAATAGGGCTGTATCTGGATTAGGCGCTGTTGGTACCTAAAATCTTTACCATGATACGCATAGTTACTATCAAGTGGCTAAAGAAGGACAGCAAATCTTAAGCTCGCTGTACGCTGTTATTCTTTGGCTTTTCCCCGATATTTGGAAAACATCAAGATCATGTTGATCAATTGGCCAATATGATCACAGGCTGAAATGCTTCATATTCAGTAGAAATAATTGAATTTCACAATAACAAGAAATTAAGTCTTAATATTATTTTTGCTTTATTAATATATAACAGCAAGGTAAAGATTGAAGGATGGATTGATTATCTTTCCCTATTAGGTCTGATTTGATGTGGCTCTAATACTCCTTCTTCTTAAAGGTTTATCCGAGCAGCAGAAAAGATTATCAAAATGAGACATATTGCTTTGAAGAGCCAACAGGAAGATGTTTTCTTTTGGTTGTTGGTCAAGTGAGTTCATATAATGGAATGATTATCTATAATAAGAAAAAATTGTTTAGCAACGTTGATTCAAAGAAAAGATTCCAAGTGTGCATTCTTTTCCTTTTCAACTTACTTCTTTGCTATCAGCCTCATGCTGTAGCGATTTTATTTCATCTTCTATTCACGCAGAAGCACAGTCTTCTTGGAATGCTGCTAGAGGCAGGAGGTGCGGCTTCAACGTAAGTAATATTTATAATCGAAATTTGAATCAAAATCTGTTCTCTTAAAATAATTTATAGTATAGATAGAATATGAATGACGGGCAGTGTTAATCTAGTATTTCAAATATGCTTGCGATTTTTCTTTGACCTCGGATTGCTAACAAGATGTCTTTTTTACCATCGTGAAGTGTGTTTTTTTTAAATGTGCAATATTGTTATCTGCCATTGTATTCTAGACCCTTAAGTTGCGAAGTTGCTTACTTTGAATTGAAGATAATATAAGCAATAATGAATTGGTGAAAGTAATTTATACAGAGGTTGAAGTAAATGATAAAAATGAGATCTAATTCTGGAATTGTTGTATCTTGCAGGCCCGAAGTAAATCCTGGTCCACACCCATATTATGTTGATACAGCTTTTTCAATACTGGCGTATATACAAGAGGCACTTGACTTCGAGACAATTTGTGAGGCAAAGTATGTATATGAGTAACACTCTCAACTGATTGTTTGATGAAAGATAGTGCATTTAGTGTCCGTCTACATTGTATGATCATGTCATTTCCAGGGACGTCCATTACAAACTCCTAAACCAATGAAACAAAATGTTCATGAAGCAAACCGCAATTTTCAAATGCAGTCAGTTGCGTGTTGAAAATGGCCAATTACAGCAAATTTGGTTTATTTTCCGAATCTCATCTTTTTTATGCTGACTTAACAAAACATTTTGGCTTTGAAACTTAAAAGAATCCAAATACTTTATTTCCTTTTATTAATTTCTATAGTGTTCAATCGAAAGATTGTGAGAAAGCAAAATCAAGTCTTATATCATAACCAGCTTTCTTGATCAAGCCAGAGTGTCCATCATAGAGCTGTTTGGGAATTGCCAAGATAGACTCTCAAATTTAAAGAGGGTCTGTGTTTTTCGTAACCTTTCAATGATTTTACATGCTCTTTTCTCTTTCGTCAAAGGCTTCGTGGTACATCTATACCAGCAATTACATCTATAAATAACGGTAGCGCCCCTCGTCAAAACCAGCATCCCACCTCCCCGCTAGAATTTACGTTAAGAAAATTGCCGGCGCATCTCGAGTCCTCAGTGGGAATGCGACACAGTCAATCAATGGAAAGCATTAGAACGTTAAGTATGTCTGTGGATTATTATTGATTTATACTTTGATACTCAATCACACCATCAAATTATAAGGCCTATTGATGGACTGAAACTTTAAGTGACGCTCTGTGAATCAAGTAATTTAAATATTTCCTAACCTTGTGATATTCTCATGCTGTTGGCTCTCAATTCATACAAAGATTTTTATGTTTTAGCACGCGGAGAGGAAAGTCCTCGTCAAGGTAAACAAAGCAGCGTATCTTCGCCATATTTCAATCGAAAGAGTGAATCCAAAGCCTCAGACGATAGTGGAAGTAATAGCAGCAGTATGAAGCTGAGTGTCTCCAATTGTTCAACAGTTTCTTCTCCTCTCAGAAATGTTGCCTTGACCAATGGTGATAATACCTCATCAATATCAACAAAGTAAGTCTTGGTTTATTGGTAGAAATTGTGTTGAATTATGCAGTTATTCTGCACATTCTCTCAACATTTTAAATACGGAAATATTGGTACGACCACAGCATCGCTGTCTGCAACCTTTTTTGCAATGCTTGTTGCAATACAGTCTTCTAGATAAATTACAGCGTGTTACATTAGTTTTTCGATAGCTAACTGTTCTTATTTGTCATCCTCACGAAGCCGTAAAATCTGTTCTTTTCGAAGCATTCTTGATCCATTACTTAAGGATAAGTTCCTTTGAATTTCCATGAGTTGTAGGTTCCTCTGGATGCAACCAGAAACAATTCAACTACCATAAGTATCACTACTTTGTGCACCATCTCCTTCATCATTTGTTTTGGGCAATTCTACCAGCTTGAACTTTAGCAGGACGTTGTTTTGTACCTGCATTCACATGCCAGCCTTTGCTATCATCGTTGTCATCCCATTTTTCAATGCAGCTCTTTTTCCAGACTTACTGCTGGTGTTCAGAATACATTATTTTACTACACGAGTTGTGATAAAGCCAAAGGCATACTACTATGTCCACCGTCTAGCTGTTCCGATGTTATAAACAATGACATTCTGGATAATTTTTACAAAGCCTGTGACTTGATACGACGGACCTTCATTAGTAACAACGAATCAAGAAGTAATGGGAAGGTAAGTTGTCTTATCATCTATCTACCGAAATACAACTTATAATTCTAAATATATTTTGTATCATCGACTCTTTAGGTTTAAACTTACCCGCCATTTGTATTCATCTTAGTTATTGATATATATTTAACCTTGTTTGCTGTAGGAAGAGAACAATGATTCAACGAGATCGAACAGAGTTTATGAGCAAGGTTTGTTATTCAAAACAAAACTGAAGAAAGGTTCTGACCTAAAAAAGTCGCAGAATTTTCTTGAGTACTGGGTTGTCGGGTAAGTGTAAATTTGCGATGAAGTTTGTACTTTCTTATCATGGCCAAATGTGGTTTTTAATGGAGACATAATCTTTTTATGTAATTAAGTGAATCGTTCCTGGCTCTGTTACCTTCCTCTTTTTCTACTAGACGCCAATTAGATGATTTCTCAAGAGAATTCTACGTTTGTTTCCACGATGGTACTCCGCAATCTGCTATTGAACTGGCTTTTAGATTTGGATTTGGAACCGTTACTTAAGACAGATATATGTTTACTGTGCGGAGACACCGCTGAGGTGCAGTTTTCTGAGAAACTGCAGGCTATGAAGGGTCATTCTGGAATCTAGAGCATTTTCAAAGGAATGTTGTTCCCACTGTAAAGGGATATCATAAATAGAGTGACATGGTATTCTTAGCATTGTAAATAAAGTACCCAAATTCCCTTAATTGCAATTGGCTTTTTATTGCTTGTTTAACCAACGGATCCCAGTCAAACAAACTGTTGATAAGATACAAAGATACAAACACAGATGCTATCAGTCTTCGTCTGTTTTCACTTGGGACCAGTCTCTGTACAGGCTTGAGACATGAAAGAAGCTAAAATATTATTAACCAGGGTATATATTTTTGAAGTTATTTTTCAAAACATTGCATACTGAGGCTCAAACTATTTTATAACAAATTAATGGAGCCTATTATATACGTTTTACCAAAGTAGTGGGTAAGCCTTAGTTGGGAGATAAACGTTGTATAGCTGTAATTCGACTAATTTCCCAGACAATCAATTTGGATAAAAGAATTCAAGAAGTTTTTTATGCAATTTATGTTTTGATAATGTTCATATCTGATGTACATAAGGCAGAATAGATTGTGTAGATATTTCTATAATATTTTTTTGAAATTTTGAGAGAATGGGATCATTTTTGTCTAATTGTTTTTCTCATATAGTAACTGGAAGATGCAATTTAAAAAATGCCAAACATGCAGAACAAAGTGTGGATAACTACATTCGTTTCGTTCATTATGCCCAATTTTAGCTATTGTACTTTTGTTGAGATGATCCAACGTGTTTTAGGAATTTTATACAATACTTGTGCAACGGTGTTCGATAGGCTTCTTGTTAAGGCAGGCGAACAAATAGTTCACAAGGGAAATTCCCTTCATTTTTACTGCGAAGAAGCATTAGCTAATACTTTAAAGATTTTCATTTCTTTCTCCGCCTTACCGTTATTCTAGTTCATTTGTGGTGTTTCTGCTTTCTAAAGTGGTAAATCGTTGTACTGTATGTGTGCAGGCGAAATTTGAGTTTACCGCAGTAGAACTTAATTCTCTCCCGCCAAAAGGAATCTTCATGTGGAACTCATTATAAAAGTAAATTGAAGATTTCAGCTAAGCCTTCGTAGGCTACTTGAGCTCAGCTACAATGTTCCGAACATTGAATAGGGGTCGGAGTGGTAATGAAATCCTGGCTTTTCCTCCTTCGCAGTAGAAATGTAAACTACACCAATTACGTTTCTGTTGTTGTTACTGTGTATATCCAATAAGTAGTGAAGGGACTAGCTGGTTTTAATTAGTTCCAATAAACTAGGTATTATATTCTTTCAATATTATTGTATCATATATCGTGTTGTACTTTATACCAACTTAGACAGGGTAAATAGCCCAACCATCTAAGCAACTGCCTAATCAAACTTTTTAAGTCTGAAATTATGTATTTGCATCATAAAGATCAATTAGAGACCAGAAAACATTTCGTAAAATGACCGGAAGTTGTATAATTTATAACGTCATGAAAAGCGCTAAATTTTTCCTTTAAACTGCTGATATTTCCTGAAATATAGGTCAGAATCCAATAAGAGTTGCATATCTGAACTGAGCTAAGTAAGACCTTTCAAATAGTGTATAGTTTTACAAAATTCGACTAAGTTGCTATTTTTAGAACATGACGTTATCATGACATTTTTACAGAAACAGTGATTTCCAAAAGTATATGCTATTAGTATATTGTTCAGGGTTCATTTCCCATCTCCCTCTTTCTCCTCTTCTCCAGAAATGATTGTCGGTTTTCCATTTACACACTTACTAAACTATCCATGGAATCCATTCATCTCCAGAATCTTCACTTATATTATATGAGAATCTGTTATTGATATGAATTATTATGATGATAAATCATCCAGAGGTATCTTTATTTTCAAGCATGATAATATAAAAATGGTGTTCAGTGATAAAGGTCTTCCGCTCGAAAAACAGTGCCAACATGATAATTTTACGCTCAAAAATGTGTATGCAGATTTTTTGATTTTCATCTGTCCTTTTATATTTGTTTAGCCTTTCCGTTTACACGGGGATATCAAAATTACGTCTTTTTATTGGACATACGCATTTCCTCCTTTCATACTACAAAGCGGGAAAACAAATCTTTCATTCATCATCTCGGCAGTCGAGAGCTGCTATCGTCGACTTTTGATGGCAAAGCTGGTCCTCTAGCCCTTTAAGATCTTTCAAATGATGCATATAACAAGGCATTTTATCTTGCTGCCACAGCTAAAGAAATTAAAAAGGAAAACAAAGAGAATACGATAGTCCGACGAACTTCATCCATGTTCATCAAGTTTTTAAAGCGCGCCAATTTTCTTTTTTCATGTTTGAATTACTTCAAGTCCGAAATACAAATAGCCTCGTGACGTGAATGCGTAAAAAAATTTATACGGATAAAAGCGTTTATTACCACATTGTCGGATAACTTTCTTTCTTACCCGGATAAGAATTAGTTCGCATTCGTAGCAGGATAGATATTTATACGGCAAAGCGGATAAATATTTATACAGATCCATTTTGCGCGTGTAGAGGGAGAGCCTATCCCTATAACTTTTTATCCGGATATCTGCAAACGTGTAAGCGGGGTATCGGTAGATTGTAGTAAGAAAAAAACCTCTAACAACTTGAAAATGATGCTAATCTCTAAAAGCCGTGACAGCAATCTTAAAACGTTACAAGTAGCTGCACCTGGTTTTTCTGTCTACGCTTCATTACTTTCACTCGTTTGCGCAATATCTTCGTAAACAAAAGCATTTTGGCTTGTACGAATGGACTTCCTGAAGCAAAATCTGCTGTTTTTGGTCTGCACAATTCAAATCTGCTTCCTTGGGGCAAAGTGGTGTGCAAACAGCACCGCTGTCCTCTTCGCAAACGCAGACATACTTGCAGTCTTCGGTAACGAATATCTTATTGAGTGGATAAGATGCTTCGCCAATCTTGCAACCTTGACAATAAATAAGTAGAAAAGTTAAATTTGTATGTGCATATTCTAATATCTTTTATATTTAGCTGTTTCTTTGTTCTGTGGCGCGTACTGGCTCCGAAGGCTTAAGCCAAAATAAGGACGACGATTTGTCTGCAGTATTTCTTGATTGTTCAAATTCTTAAATAAAAAGACCACATTACCTTTCGTATTCAATTAAGTTGTGGTTCATATCAATCAACAGGCACATAAATAGAGCATAACACAACAAGTTCAAACGGTACAGACCAACTAGATAACATAGTAACAGGGCAGCGAATCAAAGTGACAAATCAACACATTTAAAATTTGGTCCGACGCCTTTTTAAGCGGCAACATTACACCTTCCCCCCTCTTAGATTTATTGGTAATATGGTTTTTAGTGAATTAAATATTGTAAAGTTAGGCCTTCTTCTCTCTTTCAAGCTAATTTTCATATTCCATTGATTCAAACACTTCGCTTCATATCTTACGTCATTCGCTGCAATCACACTGCGTACACTACGTCAGGTCATTTGTCATTTTTCTTTCTCCAGGCATCAGCCTAGCACTTTGCTTTCTTTTGTCCACACTAATGCACTGACCAATTATAGCTTTTCATTTTGTTATTTGATCATCATTTGATTTTCATCATGTATGTAACCTTAGTTATATAGTTAGAAAAATGACAATCCACACACAACAGCGACTTTTTCTTGTTGAACGTTAAAGTTAAAATTACAAGTTATTGGAAACTACGTTAAACGTCGGACGGATATTTCAGCAAACACAATTCCCCGTTCCTTAAAGGTACCTTCTGTTCCCTCACCACCGCAGGTTCCGCAAACACAATCCCTTGGGATTTTTCAGTGGGTTGTACTGGTTTGCCCTAGTCCAACAGGGTGGTGCAGGGCTTAAGCTGATCATGGTGTGTTACGAGACTTTTTCCTGTGTTGGACCGTAATACATAGTTAACCCCTCTTTGGCTGCTACTTTTGTACAGGCCAGTCAATTTCTTCCCGAAATTCCATTTCTTAACATGGCTTCCAGTTAAGATGACCCTGGTTTTTTTTCTCTAGCTGCTACGAGATTTCTTTGTGCTGTCTGATTTACTATCTTTATGGCCTTGCGCGGGGTTTCGGTATAGTGTGGCTAATCTGAAATTGGGCCTTTAATAACATGCACTAAACGTTTCGGGTCGTACTCTTCGTCAGCAGTAAAGAAACAGCTTGAGAAAGAAAAATATCCCAAAGTTGAGGATAACAAATAGAATGGCAGGATCGAGTATGTAGAAGAAAAATGTGATCAGTTTGAATTGAAATGGTAGAAATAAATAGAACTAAAAAAAGGGAAATTACTGTGGCATCTCATGCCGCTCTTGTGTAACAACACGCGAATTTCGGGGTGTTGTTAGTTGCGTGAGTCCAGGTTAGGCCAGATAAAAGACAACAGTTTCTTGAATACAAACAACAATATTAAAACAGATCACAGTTTCTAGTTCTTTCTACGTAAGCACTAACAACGGTGGCGACGGTGATACTTTTGTAACGGCAACGACAACAGTTTGACAATTCTTCTACTTTCTTAAACTACTAAAGCCTGGTACTCACTTAAGGTTTATCACGATTAAAACGATAACGATTAGTTGTAATCGCGTTAAACCATAGTGAGTACATTGCAAATTGTCGTTTTATGTCTGCCATTCGTGATAAAACTCGAAGGTATATCGCGACAGAATATCCAAACTTTTTGATATTATTAGCGACAATCCTGACAGCTTGACGCCTAAACTCTTTGTTTTTTTAGATATTTAAAGAATTTCTGCAGGAAAGACGTCTAAAAAATGAGGATATAAGTCAATTTTATTTAAATTTAACTGTCGTTTCAATTCGGTTTCAATTCGAAGAAGGACTAAACAACTAATAACGGAGAGTGATAATATACAATTCGAAGGACAACATTCTGAATCAGTCATAAGATTTCCGTGCCTTTTCGTGCACTGGATGTTTTCTTAAGACATATCGAACTCAGAACTTTCTTTTTCTATTTTCTTTTAAAGTGTATATGACACGAAAATTTTTATTCGCTAATTCTATCAAACAAACATAACTGATCATGATGGCGAAGTTCATTTTCTTATGTGAGGCCAGGTACTCTTTGGGTTAATTTTTAGCTCTGAAAATTTTCTCAAAGTGGCCTTTAAATTTGCGTTCTCCTTTCTTCCTGGATTCGAGAATAAAAACAACAAGCCATGTCTTCGCCGAGACAAGTCCCTTCGATCCACAAACAAAAACAACAGCAGCAAGCAAGCAGGCGTGATAAACTGATGGTGAGTAGGCGGTATTGTTAACGCTAATTTTCTGTCAAATTTCTATTGAAAGGCATTGTTCCAAGTCAACAGGATATGACCAACTTACTGCACATGAGTTGTCCTTTCGATGTCAACAACCAAATAACCCAGGCATTTTTAGGAAAGGGTTAGGGTGGGTATCAAAGCGGTCAAAGGTTTTTCTATTATACCATTTTTGATAATTGCCAATAAAGATTCGAATTCCGACACTCATGCCGATCATTTAGACACTCCATCTTGGAAAGAAGATTTTTTAGAATTTTCTGAAATGAACAAAGACGACTCCCCTAACCACAATATGCTTCCTTCAGAACTTGTAATCTGGGAAACTTTATGGATAGATCATGAAACTATGCCAGTGCCAGATAATATTGCTGATACATTGAAAAATACGGACAGACTGACATTTTCTAACATTTATACAGCATTGGCTATCCTTGCAGTGCTACCTGTGACATCATGTTCTTGTGAGAGGTCAGTATCGGTTATAAGAAGATTGAAGACATATATGAGAAGCACAATGTCACAGGACCGGCTAAATGGGCTTGCTTCTTTAAATATACACAAACAAATACCAGTGGATATTGATAAAGTACTCAATAATTTTCCAAGGAAACATAAGACAAGATTGGAGATGATCAATCTGCTAGACACCAACCAATCCAACACGTAAACAAATGCTAAACAGTTACAATGCTGATGCTAATTTTACTTCTAAATGTTCAACTACAACCTTACCAAGCCATTGTTAACAGGAACGATGTTCAGCCAGAGCCTTATATTCAAGATATTTTTAATAAAAACTATGTTCAACTACAGCCTTATAATCGAGCCAATTTTAATAAGAACGATGTTCAGCCAGAGCCTTATATTCAAGATATTTTTATTAAG
>JAACYV020111450.1:0-10643 GCA_009936425.2 Chrysaora fuscescens
CATCCATTTCTTCACTTAAAACAATTTGCTTCTCTTTCATTGCTTCAGCATCCAATTTGATTTTTTCCATTTCCGTTACGATCGAATTTAGGCGAACCATCATTTCTCCTGGTTATCCCTCATGCTCGTTTGACCATTTTCAAGTCTAGCCAAAGCCTCCATAACCTTTGAAAGATCGTCTTTCTTTGGAGTAGAAGGGCCAGGGTTCACTTTTACGTCACCAGAAAGAATGAGCAGAAATCGAAAATTAATTTCCATTTCCGCCATCTTGCCAAGTCAAGTTCGAACATTTCTTCAATTTGATTTCGATAGAACTGATTTTAACCAAGATTTACAGCACACAGATTTGAGGCGAAAATTCCAATAAGATGCAGTAACATTAGATTTGAATTTAGTATCATTTCCAGCGTAAATAACACAAGAAACTTCAGCTAAAAACCAAATTAGCGTGACCCAACAAAAGCACGTGCTGTGTACGACATGACTTGGTTATTCTATAACATGGTGGAAGAGATCAGCAGACACCTGAGATATTTTATTAATGAATAATATGCCAAATGCAGACAGGTTCCAATTAATCTCTAGGTCTCCAGCGGAACGACTTCCATACAGAAGCAAGCTGTGTATAGTGTTACATAGGACACTGCCACCAAACGTTTGCCTATATGTGAACGCTAGAGTGCCTGTAGCCAGTGCAACGCATTCAGATATATTATTAGAAATAAAATTCTCGATACTTTATAAAGAGTAAAGTCTTCCCACTTCCAGGTCTTCCCAGCAGAAGATGGAACTGCTTCCAATCTTGAGCTAGGTACAAATTGTCTTCTTTGGTGCCACAGATGTCTCTTTCTTTTGACTCTCAAATATGTTATAGCATGGTGTAAAACGTTAGTTGGCTGCCATGAAGTTGTAAAGTGGAAATGCAGAGTTGGAAGACAGAAGTACCCACATTTCTGATTCACATATGACAGATCACAAGAAACTTCTTGCGCTTTAGTATTACAACTTTCAATTATTTGAAACTTACTTTCAGGGAGCTTTTCAGATGCCTTGTATCAGGAATGAACTTGTTGACGAAGGAAGCCTTTTTTGCAATAAAGGTTCTTTTATGAAGAAGAGAAGCAAGCAAGCCTGTCATCAAGGATAAATTGGCCTTCCCCACCTTCATAATGATGTGGAAGATATTTAGTGGATTCAAAATTTTAAATATAATAATTAAGGCAAGTGTAAGGAAATATTGTGATATAGTTATCCAGATATATATGTCTATTTTTGGAAAATACCTAGCTACTGTTGCAGCACTCTAATTTTGTTTTAAAAAATGAAGAAACACAGCTCTTGATTTTTGTCAACAAATTTTTGTATTATTTTACCTTAGATTTTAAAGCAGGTTCTGAAGGGAAAGGATCATATAATTCATATCTATCCTTTAAAATTTCGAGTTAGTCATTGTAAATTCGTTATATTTTGTCGAAATAATGACATGTGAAATAATCCTCTCCAGCTCTGTATGAAAAGTAAGTTATTGTGAGATTAGTTAAATAAATTTTAGACTTATTTACATCCATATATGATGGGAAATATAACTTTTTACCAGTTCAGAGTCAACTTGTCTCCGTCAATCAGAACCCTCAACGTTTCATTTTGCTTTCGCTGAGTACAGACTTCTTTAACACTGGTGTTCTCGGCCATTGCTGTTAAAAGTCACCGAACAGTATATTTCTTGATTCCTTGTGATCTTTTCAATGCATGCCTTAAGCTCTTCAGGGCACTCCTTGATTTCCTCAGGTCACACCTATCTGTAAAATAATGTTTTTCCTAATTTATTTCATTTAATAAATATTTAACTAACCAAAAAATTTTCACTGTCATAATATTTTTTTGAAATTTCTATTTAATATTATATTTCTTTGTTGTGCTTCCTTTTTGGTATTCTTCAATTTTATTCGTATATATATATATATCTATGTAACCTGCTCTTTTCTTAATTTTATTTACTATTTAGTTCAAATTTATTTTTAATTAAATTTTGTTGAAGTAGCCAATACTTTAGTTATAGATTGATTATATTGCGTTATTGGTCATAATATTGCATTATATTGTATCATATTGCATTAACCTGCGATACCAGCAACTGCAGAAATACACAAACTATACCTGATTTTGCAAAAAGATGTCTCTATCTACTATCTAGCGAAACCACAGCAAAGGGAACAAGCTCGGCAAAATCAGTGAGGAAAAAAGACCCTTTTGACCTTGACTCTAGTCTGATTTTGTGAAAAGACACTAGAGATGTAGGATGCAAAATGGCGGATTTTTGCAGCTGCATGCCCTTTTTTGGCCTCCTCTCCTTATTGAAAGTGTCGAAATTGTGCAAGAGGTCGCACAATTCCTCATGAAGATCAAGATCATCTTGGACATGTTTTTTCTTACTAGACAACTGTCTAATACCATGGCCAAATTCTCATGAATGACAACACTAATATTTTTTTTAATTTCGATGGTTCAACCCATCACAATTCATTGCTTTCACCCAATTAGATGCAGTTTGGAAAATGTCATCAGCACAGCCGTACAGTTTAATGTAAAACCCCACAAACTGGTTGAAAAAGCCTACTGCTCCAGTTTCTTGTTTTTCCAGTGTTTTGTAAGGCATTTCTGTGAAGGTAAAAAACTATATTAGAAAGTGCAATGCAATATTATGCTAAAGAAAATTAATGTCAGTTCAGTGAAATACGCTATGGATTTATTGAAAATGTTCAGTTGAAAGTGGTGTTAAAAGGAAATGTCCTCAATTTTATTAACTCTAGACAGAGACACATAGATGGAACCTGGTAAAGCGGTACTGGTGTCCATCCATATGATCACCTTACTTAATGTTTGCCCTTGCACTTTCGCAATGGTTCAAGTATATGCTGGGGAAAATGAGTTGAGTGTAGCCCTATTCCTGCATGTCTCCTCCTGATGATACAATTGACTTTTTGCTGATATGCAAAGAGTAGAAAGTTGGACAGCTGAGTTTGCTGTTGCTTTGTGGAAAGTGATAAATGAGTTGAATTTTAACCCTCTCTTTTGCCTGACTGTAGACCATTATGATGCACTTTTTGCTAATTTACAAAACATTGCCTTTTTATTGATTTGCTGTTTTATTATAAAACATTTGATTCAATATCACTTAGCTCCCAATTATAAACTATTTATATAGTTATGATTGTAATAGGCATAGTCATAGTAAAAGTAATGATAACTATTTCTCTTAGCTGTTGTGAATTTTGTTTGTTCTCTACTTCTATATTAACAAAACAATAAATGATGATTTTTAATTGACTTGAATTTAGATGCAACAAACTATATTCAAATGCTACTAAATTGAGTGAGTGGCACCCCATTAAATCCTTGACATGGATGCTTGAATTTGTTCCAATAGCTGAAATCATCTCTAACATGGAAAAAAGAAATGGATTAGAATAATCTCTATAATAGCAAAGCTTTTAAGTTGACCAGGCTTATTTATGACCTTGCCCTTCACTAACATGGTCTTCAGATTGGGGTTCTGAAAAGGAAGGAAAACGTTGTATGCTTGAAGAAAAATCAGAACTACCTCTTTTAGACATGGGGTATCAACTTTGATACTAACGTTTATCAACGTTTATGAATATTACGACGACCTTCTACAGATTTGGGGTGGCTCTCCATCTTCAGAACCGCTAAATTTTGGCGTTTCAACATCAAACTTCAACAACAACAAGGGTCAAGAGCAAAATGGTGAAGAAAACCGAATGGACAATGAGGATGAGGCACAAAGAAGCACTGTTTCCACTGTGGAAGTAAGGATGTCCAATCAAAAGGCCAATCTGAGGCGACCAGCAGTAAATAATGTGCTAAGATTGATTGATAATAAATGTAAACATTTAGAAAAGTTATTATCAGCTGCGCAGAGAGACAAAATTTTGTTTGATGAAGTGAAAGGTGTTAAAGAGGCAAAACGATATTTGGCAAGCTCAACGAGAGAATCATCAAAGAGTTTTACCAATGCCATGCAGAATATAAGTGGCTCATTGTCACAGCTAGGAAATGGGATAATAAAATCAATTGAGATGCTATCTCCCGCCATGCTTACAGGCCAACTTCAGCAACCAATGAATCAAATCTTTTTTATCCAAACCAAGGTCAAAATTACTAAGTGCCACCTTATGAAAGACTGCAGCAAGAGCAGTTTTGGCAGCAAAGGCTGCAAAATATACAAAGGTTTTTTAAGTAGATACTTTATAGTATATTAAAAATCAAGCAAGAAATTAATCTGGTTTTTAAACAGTGGCAGCTGATCATTGTCTACACTGCATTTCCACAGCTAAGCCACTAAGCTGTCTGGCAGGTTCAGTTTTACATACTTTGTGAGCAAGTGACGCACTACTTCTCCTTCGCCACAATCTGCTGAATAAACTGCATCCTGGCAAGCCTCTTGATCATCATAATTTGACATTGTTACTCTAATTTGATCCTGAACCTGATTTCATCTACATATAATTGATTCCTCTCACAGAAATTATGCAAGACAAAGCGTGAAAAGATTATAGTGTAAAATTAATGTAGAAAATATCTTATTTGATAAACTTAAGGAAGAGTTATCTACAAAGTAAGCTTAATTCTAATTTTTAGATAATTTAAAATATCTGAAGATGAAATTACTTATGCTAATCCACATTTTTAATCAAACACTAAATTGATAACAAAACGTACTAATTTATCAGAATACTATGAAACCGCCAGAGGTAAGATAAATGAATTTTTTCAATATATACAGAGAAAGGAAGCGGATGGATATTTAAGGAAATTTCGGAATTAAAAATAAACATTGATTTATCAGACCCACTAAAAGCATCTAGTTATATTGATCTACCCACAGCACTGAAAGGTAAGAGAGCAATCATTAATGTTAAAAATGAAGACAATAGATGCTTTGAATATGCTATATTATCTGCTTTACATGATGATGATGTTAAAAAGAGTAAAGATAGAACAACTTCATATAAAAAATTGTTAAATAAACTAAGTTTTAAAGGTATAGACTTTCCAGTTTCATTAAAGGATATTAATAATTTTGAATCACAAAATCCCACTATTAAGGGAATTAATGTATTCATTAATGTAATGAATACATTAATTCATACATTAGGGAATTAATGTATTGTATTTGGATATGAAAAAGGACAGACTTATATTTTAAGAACAAATAAGAAAAACACCCAAGATGCTATTAATTTAATTATGATAAAAAATTGGGTAAATAACCACTACTGTTGGATAAAAAATATATAATCTAAGAAAGAACATAAGAAATTCTTTTGTTTCAGTTGCTTAAAGTGCCACTGAACTATAAAAAGCGAAAAATTTATTTTGCCAATTTTGAATGGTATTAAGGAAAAATTGTGAGTTCTGAATCAATTTGTGAAATTATTTCTTGGATATTGTTTATAAAAAGGTGTTTTTTTCGATCGAAAATCACGAGATACAGGACTATGCGATTGGCATAGTCCAAACCATAGATTCTGGGGAAAGTGTACCTCAAGAGATTCCATCAAAGAGAAAGCGATGATACACGAGAAAGGTAGGTGACTAGGCCAAGAACCCTCTCGGGACTTTTACTTTGGTGCTCTAACTTACTATCATTCGTTTGAAAGGCACTGATAAGCAGGTTAGGGTAAATTTATACGATGAGCTGATGATGGGACGAACCTATTATTTTGAATTGGTTCATCTATTGGCTCATCGTATAAAACAGACTGAATTAATGAGCACGTGCCCACGATGAGCTCATCATGGGCTCATCAGTTTCAGATGAACCAATTCGAATGAGTTCATGTTTGGCTCATTGCCATTTCATACGATGGGATGATCTATCAATGAACCAATTCAAAACAGGCGCCAGCCCGCAAATTTGGCTTTGAATATTTAAATGAGCATGCGCAGTACAGTACAGCGTTCAGTTTTCACTTTTCAGTTTGGCTTCTCACACAGCAAAACAAAATGGCCGCATTCAGGAAACTTGTTATGTCAATCCTTTCAGAGTGTGACAATAATATCGATACTGGCAAAGAAACTTTGGATTCGAGTAGCGACGAAGATAATTTTCAGTCCAATTTTCTCGACAATCCTGCACAAAGTGATGAAGAAAGCGAAAAAGAAAGTGATTCTGAAGGTAGCGTTTTGGCGCCAAGATAAAGACACCTACTAGGCCTAAAAACAGTCATCTCATGCACCGAAGTGGAAGGTCCTGAATCAATACAGGAAACAAATCTCCCAGTGAAAAAGGGTAAGGGAAAATCAGGACCTATGTGGCTATGTGGTCTACAGAGCTGCTGAATGATTTGGTGGATATTGTTGCAAACAATGACAGCTACAAAAGGAAACTGATATTCACCAATATGCCAAAAGCTAGCAATGCTGAAGTTTACCGTAAAATTGTCAGAGATATGAATAGCAGGTGTCAAGAGCGAGGGAAAACGTTAACACGCTAAATCTTTGCCAAACAAGAAACAAATTAAAAAAACTTATGAGTATTTGCAAGTCTGCACTTTTAACTATGAAGACTGCCAGTGGAATTAAACGTTTTCAAGATGACAAGCAATTTGGCTCATGGTTTAATGTCCTTACCCAAATTATGAAGTGAAGGCCCTCTTGCCAGCCAGATCAAGCTATAGAGCCAGGCTCCTATTCAACAAATCTTTCTGACCAAACAGGATTAGCTGATGATGACATTTTAAACACAGCCTCACCATCTCCATCTACCTCAGCAGATGGTAGCAACAGCCTTGATTCCTCTACACCCAAGCCAGGCAAGATGTATGTTCCAATAAAATCAAAGAAAGAATCCAAGAAGTCTGCCAGCAATGAAGGAGTTGTTAATGAGATACTTGCACAAATAAAGACTGCTATAGACTATGAGCAGAATTCAATTGCCCAGCTAACAGGTTTTTTCAAGGAAGAAAATGAAAGAGCCAGACAACATGAGCTTGAACTATTTAAAGTGATGTTTCAGCAAGGTTCAGCCAATAATTATCCAAACCATCCAGCAATGCCAAACACCCAAGGTTTAGAGCCAGAATTTCAAAGAATGCAGAATACCACCATTGGAAACCACCATCAAGCCTTTGCCAGGAATTTTCCAAATCAACCCATGTTTACACCTTGGCTTGCACCAGCTGGCTCTGAAAATAATTTTTCCCAAGATAGAGACAATGAAAGAAGTTTCTTACAGTTGTGACCATTATCATAGAAACAGTGTGCTTTATCATAGAACTAGAAACAGTGTGCTTTTTACTGATTAATACATCACAAATTAACTGATATTGTGTTCTGTTATGTTTGTTCAAATTCTATTTTGTGATGTCTATTTTTTCATGCCAAAATTTATCCTTTAATGTTTCTCTTATCTTGGTCGCATTTCTGTTATTATCTGCAACAGTTCTGCAATTTCTCATCAACAGAAATTTGCGAACTTCTGATTGATCTCTTCGTTTGTTTGAGGACGGATCCTTGGTGAGATCCCACTGCCTTGGTGCAACATCTTGACAGCGAATACATAAATTGTGTAACACGACACATGCCAAAGTGAAGACTTTAACATTCTCTGGCCTGCTTTCACATTTTCTATGGAGAATCCACCATCTCCCCTTTAATTGCCCAAATGCACCCTCAGTGACCATGCGGGCACGGCTAAGGCAGTAGTTGAAGTACCTTTGCTGTGGTGTTAAATATGCATTGCTGTAGGGCTTCATAAGCCAAGTATGGAAGGGGAATGCACCATCACCAAGAAGCAATGGTGCAATCTTTGATCCATCTATATTCTGTGCGATGTGTGGTATGATTTGACTTGATGCCAGTGAACTGTACAATTTGGTTGACTTTAAGATCACTGCGTCGTGGGAATTTCCAGGGACTCACTGCACTCACCCTAATGAATCTATATTTGGAATCAACAAGGGCCATCATTACTGTTGAATAGAAATTTTTGAAATTGTGAAATTCCTTGCAGGCTTCAGCACCTCCATGTGGGCACTTGATGGGTATATGGCACCCATCAAAAGAACCAAAGCAGTAAGGAAACTGCCATTCACTTTCCATTTCTTCCATACAAGTTCTGAAATCCTGAGTTGTGTGTGGAAACAGGCACGTAACAGTCTCATCCCAGAGGTTGTTGACAATGGCTGCTGAAACTTCGTTGACAATCTGACAAACTGTTGCCACAGCAAAACCAGTTACTTCTGATATGGTGTAGAGGTAGTCACCCCTTCCTAATCTATACAAACACACAGCAAGGCGTATCTCCGCCGGTATAGGTTCTTCAGTCAATGATTTCTTTTCATTGTCATGCTTAATTCGTTCAAGAATGAATGAGAATGTTTCTCTCGATATCCTGAAGATTTTCTTAAATCTTGCATTGGAATAATGATCCTTTACATTATTCCACCAGCCAGTATTCCTAGGTAGGCGTCTACACGTACGTTGCCTCCTTCTTGCCTTAGGTTGTTGTTCAAGGACTGTGTCATGAAGCAGCAGTAAAAGTGTACGCAAATAAGCTTTTAAAACTATTCCCCTTCGAAGGAATGAGATGATAAGTGATTGTTGAAGTGCTCTTCTCCTTGAACGTTCACGCAAAAGTCGACTAAAAACAGCCATTCTCTTTTTGTTGTCAACATTGGTCTGCGCCATTTTGAAATATATATCAGCCTAGGCCTACCGAAAAAGGCGCATGCGTGAAATTGATAATATTGTGCAATTGGTTCATCTTCAGCCTATCGCATAAAACCAACCATCAATTTGGACGCGCCAACGATGATCCAATTCAACAATAGGTTCGTCCTATCATCAGCTCATCGTATAAATTTACCCTTATAGTTTCACTGTTACCAACTCATAAAATAGCACGTAAATTAAATAGTTCTCGACCGTCAAACAAGTGCCAATTGTCAAATTATCATACTGTGTTTAGCCTGGGCCTAAATCAACACTATTTGCGCTATATTTACTCCTAGGCCACTGGAACGTCAGGTGATCAACAGCCATCAACATCAAGTGCTCTTACTGGCCATGAAAACCTGTATGAAATTATGGTGGCTGGTAGCTGGTGTTTTCAAGGAGCTCCATTCAATCAATGATAACAAATGCTAATGCTATTATTAATATATATATTATATATATGTACAGCAACATATAAAGTATCTAATGTTTGATGCTAATTCATGGGGGTCCACTGAATTAGAATCTGCAAGCAACAAATCTTCCGCAGAAACTGATCAGTGTGATGAAGAGTACTTTAATAACAGTGATTTGGATGATGATGATGATGATGATGATCACAATGACGAAGCTATGTATGATGCATGGGAAGATGGAATAGATCTTGGCAAGCTCAGTAGTGATGATGATAGTGAGAGTGATCAGGAGGAAAATGAAGAAATCAATGCTGAAAAGCAATCAAACAAAACAGGAAAACTAGAATCATTGTAGTTATTTATGTACTAATTCATACAAAAGTTGTATAGTCTGTCTTTTTTCCCTGAAACACGTCTTTGTAATACTCATTGTAATACGTTTTTGCTGTTTTGCCACTCCTTTGCGTAAGAAAGCTCTTTAAGGTCAACCTTTGATTTTAAACTTTTCATTTCATCAAATTTTTCCTACGAATTATAGTTTTCACCTCCCTCCACCTAACAAAATGCGTAGCTACTTATAAAATCCGCCTAAAACACCTTTACGGGTACTTTTAAGTACGGTAGTCTCTGCTAGACCAATGTTCGTAAAATTTGTATCTTTGATAGGCTAATAACTGAGAAAATCAACCCCTTGTCTAGACTCTGTATATCGGTGCATTCTACTATAGACCAAAATGTCCAAAAGGTATACGCTTGTCTATAACTATTTTTTACAAAGTATACTGTCACCTTACAGCAAGAAGTATATGCCTTGCGTATATGAGAAATCCCCTCCCACTGCCCTGCAGTATAATTGTTAATAAGTTCGATAGCAAATCCCTAATGCAAATCCTTCCTCTCTTTTTCTAATACTATATCTTTTCAGCATACAAATCAGACCAATAGAAGCAGTGAATACCAAATAGCAGAGAAAAGTCAAGAAGATAATCTGTTTCTTTCCAAGGTTCCCGTATCCATGCACCGTATAGTGTAATAGGGGTATATTTAAACCAAAGCTCTGAAGTTCCGTAAGTACGCAGCTCTTTGTTTTTTTAGATATACAGGCGGGTACTTCGAATTGAATAACTTTTATATTTCAAGGAGAGAATATAAGTTTTCTCCGTGGTCCAACTGTGTAGAAAAATCCTTCTCTCTATTTTCCATCCTTGGTTAAAGTCCTTGCAATGTCGATGCAACAGATTTATCTCAATTCAATGTGAAGCCTTAAATTTCACTGGCAAGGTGGCAGCAAGCTTAAATCAGTTATTCTCTTTCCATTTTCGAACTTCTGCAAAAACAGTTTCTTTCTTACTTCGTTAACCAGACGAATCCTTTCGTTTCCATACATGGCGCATACGAACTTTTCCAAGCGTGCCTCGACTTCTTCAGGTACTTGAAGACTGGTCCCCAAACCTGCAAATAGATTAACATATTCCGTCTTTTTGATCA
>JAACYV020111561.1:0-10642 GCA_009936425.2 Chrysaora fuscescens
GCTATGGCTGATTCTCGGCTTGAGTCCTAACTTTTACTATCTTGCGAAAAAGACATTACGGATTCTTTAGATTTGGATAAAGTTGAAGTTGAACTTATACGGTTTTGTTGCAGTATCAGCCATTTCAGCAAATAACATATGCGATAAGATTGCTTCAAGAAGAAAAAACAATATCAATGTCGAATGTCTTATAAAAAGCTAAGCTACTGAAGGATCTGCCTGTACTGCTCCATGCGTGTTATCTGACCATTATGAATGTTTGTGTTCTTTTAACTGTAGACGCGTATCAAGACACTGATATTACGTATTCTTGGGGAAAGCAAATGTTTGGCTATTTTGAAGGTATCCACACTCAAGTGTTCGATGTTCCATCATTTGAACTTGCTGAAGTCAATTTGGACGCTGGGAATAATCAGTACTCAATAGGTGAGTTGTTGATAATAATAATCATCATACCTCTGTGCTAGATGTAATGGAGTAAGTCCCAGACCCCCTAAGGTGTAATCAGTACATGTACACGTGTTGTTTATTCGTTAATTTCTTTTTTGCTTGATTTTAAAGCTAATATATTAAGTCTAAATGTATAATTGCAAAAGACAAGTTTCATTAGTAAAGGCTTACAAGTATTCAATATCTACACATATAGCCATTACCCCCTGCTACATATCATTTCCCCCAAAACATACACTACAAACATTTGGCTCCTCCGGGGGTTGAAGTGTCAATGCAATAGTCTGATTAAATTGCAAACCTAGAGACCAAGTTTTAAATTCTAAATTTATCTTTCAGGTGGCCATGCTTACTTGCTTGCAACGTTCATCTTCCAAAGGAGGGTCGGATTTTTTCTGATAGAAACATACATCCCGTCATGCATCGTGGTCATTATATCATGGGTTTCGTTCTGGATCCCCGCTGAATCTGCGCCTGCTCGAGTCTCGCTTGGAATCACAACTGTCCTCACCATGACAACAATCAGCAGTTCAGCCCGTCAATCCCTTCCCAAGGTAAGACTACCAGCCTATGACTCACAGTATTCGATCCAACTTCTCCTCCACAGTTACTCATGCTCCGCTCATACTGTGATACAAATTTATAAGACGAAAATGGCCTAAGTTTTTTATTCAGAAACACCGATGCTAAAGCGCTCTGAAACTTTGGTTTCCAGTGTTTGGAGTAAAAACAGCAGCTAGTGATAGTAAGATTAATGCTTTAATTGTATAATAATCGGAAAACTTACAATTTGATTTAATAAGCTTGCCTTGTGGAGGCAAATTCACTCGTTTGTTTTTGCTCACAGCGTCGGAAGTTTCCGTCACTTTGCCTCACCCTCAATCTGGCGGCTGCCAGATGATTCTCTTTTGGTCTTCTCGCTTGAATCTGCTTCTTCGAACGAGTCTTCATTTGTTTTATGCCTTTCCAAGGAGAAAGAATCCGAGATGACCCTGGATATCTCATTGTCCTCCATGACTTTTAATTTTGAGCCATACCCCGTGTGACGTCAACGAGATTATGTTGTTGTTGCTCCAGGAATGACAATTTTTGCAGCTACGACGGCAATATAATGCGCTTTTTCTTCAAAAATGTTGGCAGAATGAAAAAAAAATTTCACTTCACCTCCCCTTTAAATAATCCAATCCAAGCTCGTTATTTCGAAATTTGCAATATTGATTTCTAACTGCAGGCGCCAACGTTTTGGCCCATCTAATCGGCTTTGAAAGAGTAGGATTAAAAGTCTCAATTTGGGGAAGCTTTTTAACATTTTATCAGAAAATTTAACCGTATAGCACTTTTTCGTTTCACTAGACCTTGCAAATGGAATTCGGTCAAGCTCAATATCTAGTCAGCGGGATAAAATAATATACCACCAATTTCGTGTTGTTTAAGAACCCGTTGATTGATTTCCTTCCAGGTTTCTTATGTGAAAGTGATTGATTGGTTTCTATTGGTGTGCCTCGTATTCGTTTTTGCTGCTTTGCTGGAATATGCCTTCGTTGTTCATTACAACTCAAAGCTGAAACACAAGGATGCAACCGAGGCAAAAATGAAAAGGTTGAAAGGGAAGAAGTTTAGATATCGAAAAAATTTTCTGAGAACTCAGGCCTGTGAAAAAAGCAGTGATGGGGTGAGTATCTCCAGCTAACTGCCTATCCCGTTTAAATTTAGGCCTTGCAGAGTATACGATAGCACAAAGATGATGGAATCGTTACTTGCATTTGACTGATACTTGCATGTTAACTCTTAATTCTGTTGGCTACACAATTGCCTTTTCGGCTTGTCATCATCGCCAGTCCTCAATCGGGTGCACCCGAATATTTGATGGACATTCTCCACGGGTCCTTGATGGCTATTCATTCTGTTCATCGACCAACCGAAAATCCATGTCCCTTCCCTCCATCGGGTGTAAGGCCTGTATCCTTCTATAATGGGGTAGCATAGTCTCCCAGCATGCCCATGTTGTGGGTTTCATGGTCGTGTCAAAGATCAACATTCTCCACAAGTCCCTGTTGTTCATGTCCCCTTCCCTTCATCGATTGTAAGGCCTGTATCCTTCTGTGAAAGGATAGCATAGTCTAAGGTTGGCCTTCCAGCTCGACTATGTTTTGGCTTTCATGGTAGTGTCAAAATATCATAATTTTCCACAACTCCTTGTTGTTCTTGCTTCTTTCCTTTCACCGAGCGTTAGGCCCGTAACCTTCTGTAAAAGGGAATTATAGTCTAAAATTTGTCTCCCAGTTTGCCGCTCTTACTGTTTTGTGGCTGCCACAGTAGTCAGTAATACAGGCCCGTATGTCTTCCAGCAGTGATCTGAAAGGCGAAGTCGGTGAAGTCTGATAGTTTCTGATGGTTTTGGGAGACTGCCGTATAGCTCTTTGTTGATGTCGTATTGCTTACAGCTGACGTTTTGTACATGGCGAAGCTAACCTGTACAACAGCGGTCTATCTCGTTTTCCAATTTCTTTGTTAGAGTCCACAACCCGACTTCGTATAGCAGTATTCTGTTGTGCTATGTTATAATTCCATAGCATGAACATTGAACGAGGAATGCGGTATTAATAACTGCAATGTCCATAGAGTATGTATGTTTGCATTTATGCCACTCCATAGATGCATGATTTGTTAGTTTAAAGTGACGTACGCGTTGCAAAATGTTGGTAAGCCCTCGACCCTTAGCGGTAGTAACTTTTGGCCTAAGTAGTAGTAACGTTTTCCGTAAGCAGCAATAACAATAGGTCGATTGTTCCAGAAACAGTATTGCTATTGTATAGCAGATATGAGCAATCACTGGGATGCACTTATCAAAATAGACAATTTCATTTACAGGATAGTATCGACAGCAGTTTAAGCAATACTGAAACGGGCTTTGGAAAATGGCCTGTGGTGGCCGAGGATCCCGTTTTGAAGAAGAAAAAAGAATGCAAAGCAAGAAAGAAGTTTCTCAGTGATATGCTCGTGTTGCCAGGAAAGATTGATAATATCTCAAGAAAAGGTTTTCCGGCTGCTTTCATCTCATTTATTTGCATTTACTGGCTTAAGATTATGTTGTCTGCCGGATAACTATGAAAAGTAAGGCCAGTGCCAGGCCTGGAGATAGTTGGAGCTGTTGCCGGAAACACAGAGGGTGGAAGGTTTATCATAAGTAGAAATCCCACCCTTAATATGCAGTATAAAGGTAATAGAAAAACAATAACTTGGGGTTTTCCGGGAACAAACAACATAAAACGGATCGTGTTTAAAATTAGTGCACGACTCAGCATTTCTTCTTGTTTCTAATGCTTTTACCTAATATTTATCTATATTTCATTGAAACATAAGTAGTCGTGTTTCGGAGGGACTTTTATAGTTCACCAAGGCCTCTGCAATTCTCTTACTGGATCTAACGACAGCTACGTCAGCCATATAATTCGCTGATAAGAATAATCACACAGGCGAAAAATGAATGCAAAAAAATTGCATGAAATTTCGCTATTGGAATAAAATGCAGTTAGTACTTAAATTGAAGTGTCGATAATTTAAAGCAGTTGCTAATCAAAATGAACTGGGCTGACTCTGTTAGTCCGTGAGAATGACTTGACACTTCAGAGAATATCAATTTTGCTTTTAAGGGAAATTTAAATCACGGAGAGTTTAAACCAGCCACCAGCTAGGACAGTAGAGTTGTTAGCTGGTGGAGTGTAGGAAACTTTCGCCACAAACGTAATTTTAAAACGCCATAGAGAATGCCTATTTTGTTTTAAGTTTCAGCCATTGACGTATTTATATTAGGTCTTATTGATATTAACAATCATGATGTAATTAAGAAGATATGAAATTCGAGCACCGGTTGTTTGCTTCTTCTTCTAAATGGATATAAGAAAGTATCAAACGAATTAGCCTAGACAATTTGCATTGAGATTTTGCAGGTGCTGCTGTTTATCTTATCAAAATTCGTATTTATTCACCGCGTAGTTACCTACAGACATAAATCTTTGATAGGCTGTGTGCAAAACAGCACTTGCATACTGTTGTGGCTCATTGTAATTGGTGATATTTAGTGATACGGAGTCCTGCCAGGGATGAAAATTGGAATCGCCGTAAAATGTTGATATCGTACATGACAATAATTTGTGCGTGTGCTTGTCTGATCTCGGCTGGTACAGACGATGAGTAAGTGTTTATCCCTTTCTGTTTCTAATGCAGTAAAAACCAGCCTGAAAGAACTCACAGTTATAAGCAGGCTGACATTATAGCTGATTTCTAAATTCTCTAGCATACTAAAATTAAGCAAACAGCTGAGATAAGGTTGAGAAATTTTGATTTTCCAGATTTCCAGTGAATTTACCCTTCCGATGTAGTATATTTTCACTGCGCTGAATCTCAGATTCGTAGGTTTATTTATCTGGGTTTTTACCGTATGTATGCACAGTGTATTTGGTACAATACAAACAGTTTTAGCTTTACAGTTTATAAAGTTCCTTAATGTTTTTTGAACAAGATATATCACTTAGAATGGGTACTAAGAGAGCATTGTCCCAGTCGTTTCTTAAGACTTTCTATAATGAAGGCCTGATGGGAAGTTTAAGATGTTTTAGTTTAGATTGCCACAGCTTTGAGTAAATTTTGATGCAAGCTTTCCCTGTCAGCTTAATTCTAATATATGCTATCACCTTTTTTGCGAACTTTCCTGTACTTATATCTATATTAAATTCAGAGACTTATACAAAGATGAAGCAATCTTTACAAACTTGACCAGAGGCTACGACAAGAGGATTTTGCCGACTACAAACGGTACATATGTTGAAGTTTGTATTTCTGTAATTATATCTTTTAGCTATCATTATAAGTAAGCTCAAAATTATGCAAATAAAAAGTGTCCAAGAGACCAAATATGGCCAGAAAGGTAAGGTTAAACTAAGGCAAAAGGGGTCAAAAATGCTCAAAATCGAGGGGTCTCAGATAGGCCCAATTTTGGCCAAAATGGTGAATAATACTAAGCCAATAAGGGTCGTAAATGCCCAAAATCGACGGTTCTCAGAAAGACCCAGTTTCGGTCAAAAACCTGAATAACACTAAGGCAAAAGGGGTCCAAAATGCCCCAAATCAAGGGGTCTCAGAAAGGCCCAATTTTGGCCAAAAAGGTGAATAATACTAAGCCAAAAGGGGTGAAAAATGCCCAAAATCGAAGGGTCTCAGAACGGCCCAAATTTGGCCCAAAAGGTGAATAATACTAAGCCAAAAGGGGTGAAAAAAGGCCCAAAATCGAGGAGTCTTAGAAAGGCCTAATTTTGGCCAAAAAACGTGAATAATACTAAGGCAAAATGGGGCAAAAATGCCCGAAATCGACGTTTCTCAGAAAGGCCCAATTTCGGCCCAAAAGGTGAATAATACTAAGCCAAATAGGGTCAAAAATGTCCAAAATCGAGGGGTCACAGAAAGGCCCAATTTTGGCCAAAAAGGTGAATAATACTAACCCTAACCCTAACCCTAAGGAAAAGAGGTCAATAATGCCCAAAATTGACGGTTCTCAGAAAGGCCCAGTTTTGGCCAAAAAGGTGAACAATACTAAGCCAAAAGGGGTAAAAAATGCCCAAGATCGAGGGGTTTCAGAAATGCCCATTTTCAGCCCAAAAGGTGAATAATACTACCTGTGGATGTTACTTATCTGCAATCCAAAACAGCGACATCAACAGTGACGGTTCTCAGAAATGCTTATTTTTGGCCCGAAATGTGAATAATGCCTACCCCTAGCCCTAACCCTAAACCTAACCCTAACCCTAACCCTAACCCTAGCCCTTACCCTAAGGTAAAATGAGTCAAAAATGCCCAAAATCGACGGTTCTCAGAAAGGCCCATTTTTGGCCCAAAACGTGAATAATATTAAGGCAAAATGGGTCAAAAATGACCAAAATTGAGGGGTCTCAGAAAGACCAATTTTTGGCCCAAAAAGTGAATAATACTAAGGCAAAGTAGGTCAAAAATGACCAAAATCGAGGGGTCTCAGAAAGGCCCATTTTTGGCTCAAAACGTGAATAATACTAAGACAAAATGGGTCAAAAATGCCCAAAATCGAGGGGTCTCAGAAAGGCCCATTTTTGGACCAAAACGTGAATAATACTAAGACAAAATGGGTCAAAAATGACCAAAATCGAGGGGTCTCAGAAAGGCCCATTTTTGGACCAAAACGAGAATAATACCTACCCCTAACCCTAACCCTAACCCTTACCCTAAGGTAAAAGGGGTCAAAACTTCCCAAAATCGACGGTTCTCAGAAAGGCTCATCTTTGGCCCAAAACGTTAATAATACTAAGACAAAAGGGGTAAAAAAATGCCCAAAATCGACGGTTCTCAGAAAGGCCCATTTTTGGCCCAAAACGTGAATAATACTAAGGCAAAATGGGTCAAAAATGACCAAAATCGAGGGGTCTCAGAAAGGCTCATTTTTGGCCGGAAATGTGAATAATGCCTACCCCTAACCCTAACCCTAAACCTAACCCTAACCCTAACCCTAACCCTTACCCTAAGGTAAACTGCCCAAAATCGACGGTTCTCAGAAAGGCCCATCTTTGGCCCAAAACGTTAATAATACTAAGCTAAAAGGGGTAAAAAAAATACCCAAAATCGACGGTTCTCAGAAAGGCCCATTTTTGGCCCAAAACGTGAATAATACTAAAGCAAAAGGGATCAAAAATGCCAAAAATCGACGTTTCTCAGAAAGGCCAAATCTCGGCCCAAAACGTGAATAATTTTTTTTTTAAATACAAGTTTCTAGGCCGAGATGGCCCTTAACTGCATAAAACAAGACAGCGTAATTAGAAATTAAAGCTAAAGCTAATTATTATAGATAACATGAAATCATTAATTTTAACAGCAGAATTTAATGAATATAAATTTATAGCGTTTTAGATGCAATAAAAAAGCTAAAAGAAAAATGAAATAATTTTAATTATTAAGATACAACAAAGTAAAACTATGTACAGCTGGGCTTGTTTAAAAAATTCTCTCTCAGTTCGAACGATTTTTTGCAAAAATTTCCTAAAAGTTTGGTAGTGCCATAATCTTCTTGACTCATTAACCTTATATAAATGTTTTGCTGATTAAGAGAGGCAATATTCGGAAAATGTTCATAAATAGGGTCCAACATTTGTTTTCTTTCTTTATTGTAAAGAGAACAGGTTAGAACAAAGTGAATTTGGTTTTTGTTTTTTTTTATAGTACTAAGGCAAAAGGAGTCAAAAATGCCAAAAATCGACGTTTCTCTGAAAGGCCCATTTTTGGCCCAAAACGTGAATAATACTAAGCCAAAAGGGGTAAAAAACTGCCCAAAATCGACGTTTCTCAGAAAGGCCCAATTTCGGCCCAAAACATGAATAGTACTAGAGCAAAAGGGGTCAAAAATGCCCTAAATTGACGGTTGTCAGAAGGTTATACTTTTGGCCTAAAAGGTAAGGTTATACTTGTTAGAATTATCTCAAAATAACTCTTTTAAAAAAACAGTAATTGTGTTGTTTCTGTCAGGTACGCCAGTGAAGGTTGAAATCGTATTGAATATTTACAATTTTGCGGAAACGAAATCAATTTATAGTGTGAGTAATTGTTTTATTTCATTTTTTTCCTTTTACAAACTAGCTCATCTCCCAGAAATGGTTTAGAGCAGAATCGATTTTCAGTGTCACCAATATCCCACATATTATTGTTAGATACTTAAGGAATAAGTAGGAAACATTTAATGAAGGTACTGTTAATCGCTTTATATAATGTATATTTGACTGACAATCAACAACTATACCTCACGATTTTAGTAATATACTAAGCCATGGAAAACCCTTGTTAAACTTCTCTTAATTATTTATATATTTTAAACTTAGTCAAGGCAACTTAGAATCTATCATCATATAAACAATATGCCTTCGACAATGGGGCCTTGCAAAATACACTTTTTTTTACACAAAAACAAGTTCTGCTTTATTAATATTTTTTGTACGAAAGTTTTCCACCCCCCTCCTCCCCTCCTCATTTATTTGATCCCGTCTGAGGCCCTGTATTGTCTTTAGAAAATATGTATTTTTAACGTAGATCATGTGATTGCATTGCATTTCAAATGTGATTACCTGGTAATTAGTGGAAGTCATATAGTCATGTACAGTAGCTGCCGAATGTAACTCGTTCTATGGAACTCTTCTGATAGTTACGTGCAAGTGTTGTTTCCATTAGCATTACAGCATGGAGTTAGTGATGCACATGGCATGGACTGATGAAAGACTCAAGTATAATGGGTCTGAGGTGGATGACTTGAGACTGGTGGCAAAAAGTACGGCCTTGATTTGGACACCTGACATTACATTTGAAGAAAAGATTGGCAGAAGAAGCCAAGTAACAACTGACAACTCTTTTGCTGTAATTGAAAGTGACGGCTTCATTCTGCTAAGCCAAAGGTATGTAGAATTTTATAAAAGTGGTTTACGGGGAAGGACAGAGGCCCCTACTCCAGTCTGGGTCTTGATCCTTCATAAAGACTAGTTTGAAGTTCCCTTGGCGAAAGAGTATTGGTTGATTATAATCAATATTGAATTTAAACGCCGACGTTTTAAATAGCGCTATGCATGTAGTTTAAACTGTTGAATAGCTATAAGAGTTGTGAATTCCTATTTTAAAAACCTACTTCATTTTTTAGGCTGCAGTTGACAATGTTTTGCCCAATGAACTTTACAACTTTTCCATTTGATGAACAGATTTGTACCGTCCCAATTATGTCATGTAAGCATTCATTCAGTTTTTTTTACCGACATTTCTCTGATTATGTTGGAGTTGTTGGAGGAATTAATGTGGTAAAACCTTATATCTATGGGAAAAACAAGCCGCAAAAAATCGATTCAAAACGACCTCCAAAACAGAAATGATCCTAAGTAGCATTTTTATGAAGTAGCAATTTGAAATCAATGCTAATTTTGATATCTCTTCTCTCAGTCCCTTTTTACAAAACTGAGGCTCGAGCTCGCAATCCTCAGATCTAGGGTTGTGCATGCTACCCTATAGGCCATCCCCACATTTTATTTCTTACTTGCTATACCTATATTTTCTTAGATTCATACAGCAATGAGCTTCTTATCCTTGATTGGCACAAAGGCAACGATAAAACTAAAAATGCTGGTGCAGTATTTAAATTCAATGGAAAAAGTGGCAACTTGGACCTTGAGAAATTTTTAACTTCCAAGATAAAGCGGGACTTTGGATTTTCCGGTAAGAAAACTGTTGAATACTTTTGATATAAATTGCCAATTTGGAAAAACATTAATTCGAAATGGAGTTGTATGGAATATTTTATAGCCAATTTTTATGTGAAATTTATTATCTCAAAAAGCTCGACAGATCAAAAATTTGGGCGACTACAACTTTGAACTGCTCTAGATCCGAGCAACATTCTTTAAATAAAGACTACAACTGATATTTTCTTTCTTTAACTAGTAAACTATTAATTTATTGTCTCGAAAAGCTTACCTATTCAGTTGCTTAACTCAAATAGCTTGATGACGTCATTTTTTGCAATTTGTTTTCTGTCCACTTGTTTAAGCCTGATAGCTTGATGACGTCATTTATGCATTTTCCATTCTGTCTTTTCATTGTTAACTTCTCGCTTAAGCTTAACCATTTAACTATATGGTCCTGGTTGAAGGACCACATGATTTGATACCAAAGATATAACGGTTGTAAAAAAACGCATTTCAATTTGTCTTTTAGGTGTTCATGACACTCTGACTCTCACGATGCATTTCCATCGCAAATTCTTTCCCTATTTTGTGAGGATTTACTTGCCATTAATATTGATCGTGCTGTTGAGTTTTGCTTCATTTTGGATCGACTACCGTTCATCTCCGGCACGCACAATAATGTCAACAACAATCTTCTTAACGGCAATGATGTTTATCGTCGGCCTACAGGCCACTCTTCCTCCAACAACAAGTATCCGCTCAATCGATTTATACTCTCTTGGGTGCTTTTTGTTTGTTTTTGCCACTCTCGCTGAGTTTGCTGCTGTACAGACAGTGGATATTAGAGTAAAACTCCGCAAGAAGATGGTAGGTCAGTTATATTAAAGTAAAGTAAAGTAAAGTAAAGTAAAGTAAAGTAAAGTAAAGTAAAGTAAAGTAAAGTAAAGTAAAGTAAAGTA
>JAACYV020111783.1:0-10636 GCA_009936425.2 Chrysaora fuscescens
CCAGAACAAAGGTTGGCTTAGGGTCATAATTTCTAAATTGGTTCCAAGTAAGTGAGGCCACATAAAATCACGACACACGCATTGGGAAAACACCTAAAACATAGAAGCTTTAAAGTGGTCCTATCACGTTTTGAGAGTTTGCATTTATATAGAAAGAGTTTTGATAGTAAGTAAGAACTACGTTTACAAAACTTAAATTGCCTTTTTCGTTTATGAGTTATGATCGTGCGAAGGAAGTAGTTTATGACGTCATCTTTAACCTGTTGACAGGCCTTGTCCCAGGCTCTTAGTTCGTATTATTCTCTGGTTTGTAACGTGAAACAGGTCCCTGCTTTGATGTCATCAATGTATTCCTTCAAACAGCCATAACTCAAAAACGACAAAAGATATCAAAGTTTTGTAAACGTCATCCTTACTTACTATAAAAGCTCTTTCCATAAATGCAAACTCTCAAAAAAAGATAGGACCTATTTTTAACCGTCTCCCATCTCGCTCATCATTTCCTAGACCATTTTTTTAATCTAACTAATCATCTGCGTTCAAAGAAAGCTGACAAATAATTGCCTTACCATATGTTTTGGAGCCCAACAAATATTATGAGGAGTTGGCATGTGTGGATGTGAACTTTTTATATAGGAAAAATGAGGACTTAGATCTTTTTTTTTCGTTTTCTTTTATGACCATGTGAAGGTAAAAATTGCTTACTTCATACAAGTAGCCTGCTTCAATTCACAGATCTGAGTATAAATAATAATTACAATATTTCTCGAGAAGAAAGTATCAGGTTAGCTTCAACTTCGAATGTGATTGATAGATGCCTTTTGAGATGATGTCAAAGAGATGGATGTCCCTTATATTCTGTTATTATTTTATGTTTCTGATATACAAAGTTGCCCAGTTTCTTAAACCTAACTTTGCTTTATGTGCGCGAAAAACAAATCATTCGTCCAACTAGTCAAGCTTTGTGAAAGTCAGTGAAGTGAAAATTGAAAATTTAATTCAAACAGTTTTGTTTGTACCTGTCCACTTTCGTGAGCATGTCTTTTTATCCCGAAATCCATAACATAATTCATAAATTTTCGATAAATGCATCTTTATTTACAGTTTTACTTTATTTCTAAGTTTGCTTTTGATAGCATTTAATATATTTTTTAGCTGAAAGGTGCTGGCTTTATTTACAGCTACTTCTCTAAGCTTGTGTTCTTTAGCTATTTATATATTTGAATTCAATGTTTATTTGGCAGTCTCATTGCTGCTTTTCAATTTCTTGGGTATTTTATACCCAGTTCTCTTGACCTCACTGTTAAACAATGAGATTATTATGACCTTTTTCTGCGGTTCTTCTTTTGTAGCTTCCTCATTTTGACATTTACATGTGCAGGCTGGTTTTTCTTTCTTGTGTTGCTGCTTTGGAGTGGTACAAACCTTGTATTTTTGCACTTTTCTTGTCAAAGGAGCCTTTCTCTTGCATGTGCAAGTTGTAGCTTCCCTGACGCTTCTCTTTTGCTTTGTTTCTTGTCCAGCAGCTTTCTTTATTGCCCAAATATTACGTTTGTTTTTTAAAAGCGTAATTTTTGAAACCTGTAAATTTGGCTTGGGCGCAGCTTTATTTTGAGAAGATCCATCAGTGGAAGTCTTCTCATTTATTGCACAGAGCTTCGCTCTTTTTCTGTCTTGCTGACAGTCCTTTGGCAATTCATCAAAGCTGTGTTGCTTTTCAACATGGCTGTCAGAGCCATATGGCCTTTTCATTGACTTGCCTCTTTGCTGGTCAGCTTCCCTTTTAAAGGCCTGAAAAAAAACACTTCTGTTTGCGTCGAGGCACTTTCTTGCAAATCTGAGACGGCCTAGCTTGAAACGATGAGCATTTTCTTTAAAGCATTGTCTTGCTGCTGCAGGCGACTTGATGTTGCATGTCGCTATGATATCACGAAGTTTTCTGTTGATTTCGTGTATGTTCCTGGAACAGGATCTCATATCGAAGTATGAGTTTTGTGGAATAATCGGATGTCATTCTGCAATTTTGTGACATCATTGTGTTCCTGAAATGGAAAAAAACATATTAAACGCAGAATTATATTTTCTATTGTATGTACGATAATATCTTTTTTATATAGTTTACCTAGCAGCAAATTTCATATCAGTTTTTTATTACATAAAATTAGGAACTTTTTAACAGCCAATCAACCTGCAGCATTTATGACAACGCAATAAAATCCATGAAGCTTGATTGGCTGATATCAAAATGTCAAAAGGCACAAATCGTTTTTTGCCCTCAATAAAGAATTTTTTTTGTTTTCAATCTTTGGTGTAACTTAATCAAAATCATATGTATAACTACTTTTTGTGCAGTCAAATGCTAGATTGTATGAGTCTTGTTCTCTCTCAGTAGATAATTGAATAAATTTTTATTAATTGGCATTCTTTGAAACATTGTATTCTTGATAAAATAATTTCTGCGTAGAAATTATGGCAAAAGATTGAGAAATGACTTGTTAGCAAACTTACAATAAAGGTTATTCCATAAAAAAAGGTATCCCAGGATTTCATCATTTCCTTGAGAAATTTTGCGATATCTTGAAGGCACATGGCAGCGTGATCGTCACTGACCTACAAGAAATGCGATATGATTGAATAAAAGCAATATATTGAAAAGTATTAAGTTAATTACTTGAAGGGTATTTAAGTCAGATGCAACCTTGCAATGGTCAGATGCAAAAGTCCCTTGGGATAATTCATAGGTCTGGATAACGTTTATTTACCGCTGAACAGAGTATACTTTTATACTTTTACTCATCTCGGTATATAATTACGCATCTATGGTCCTATGCAATGCAGGATACATACAGTATGGGTTAAATATATGGGATTCCAATGACCAGGGAACATGAAAGATAAATTATATACAAGGGCTTTCGATTCGGAAGCGAAATCTGGGCTCCATGCATCAAGTGATACCCCATGCTTCTCCTGCTTTCTCCTAAGACAAGGCTTCCTTCTCTAAGGCTGAATTGCTCCTATACAAAATGTTGGTTGCTTACTACACATGTTTTTAATCGTGAACATAGGTAAGATAATAAGTGAATATTGAAGTTATCAAATATCTTACTGTCGCATACAGTCTTGCCACATCTTCAAGGCTATCACTGACCTGAATTTTAATCTGTAGAAAAGCATAGTATTAATAGAAATATATCCTGTGGGAATCCATTAAAATGATAATAATTTAGTTCCCTTGGAGTGGGGGGGGGGGCAGTTAAACGACGCTGAAGCAATCCAGTGTCACTCCACTCCGGTATCTCGGAGTAAAACCACTACGCTGTGGAGCTGAAATGAAAACCAACCCGATACACTCCACTCTGGTTTCCATCTCATTTAACTGCTAATGCTTTGGTCTCTAGAACAAATACCAGGGCTTCGCAGCTGTAGAAACTATCTATTACCTGGCGAAACGCGAAGCTTCGATACGAAAAATGCATCATTTTTTCCATGATACCACGTTCACCATCTCTGATTTCTGTTAGTTCCCTCAATGTCTTGTAAAGAATGTCTGCGAGTAAAGGGAAATACAGACCGTCAATACCTTTCAAAAAAAATGTTCATGCAAAAAGAAATAAAATTCTTGCAAGTTTCGAAGCAAAAGTAGCTAGGATTAAACTTAATCAAAATAACCAAAATAAGACCCAATATTATTACTAGATACAAATGATACTGAATAAAATGTTGATTTTTTAGTTCAAGGTTTTAACTCAGATAATTAAAACGATTCCCCTGGTAGACTAGCACGTCTATGGTAATAGGAGGATCATTCATGGTAAAATCATGGAGCCATTGCTTTCTTTTTGTAACTTTCATGGCACAATATTCGCTTAGTCCAGAGTATAAAAACATAAATTCAAGATAGATTAACATTAAATTTAACTTACTTATACTATCCAGTATTTTGTTGTATAATTTCTTTACATTTTCGCCGGAAAGTTGAGGGGAAGAGTCTTTTTGAAGCTAATAAAAATCAAATCTCGAACTTTAGATGATTTTCAAATTTAGGAGTTATGTGGTTTTCCATTTATCTCGGAAACATCATGGTTCGAAGTTATGGAAAGCTAAGGAAATATCTTGTTTTAAACAATCTTTAAAAAACACAAGATAGTTTCAAGATTTTAATTGAAACGTAACCCGGTTTATTAATTGAAGCACCAAAAGAGACTGGTTGCAAGCAAGAGCTGCTAAGGAACCTGGGATCTAGTTAATGCTTAGCGATGTTCCCTAGCAACATTGAAGCGCTTTTTTAAGCCGTCAATCTAAATTTGAAATGAATGAAATTTGTTACATTCCGTATATTAAATAAATACACATTTTTTAGCAATTCCCAATTTTATAGAAGTTTTATTGCCAGATTTTCGTTTTATTATTTAGCTTTCACTACTGAAATAGAAGTTTAAATTCGACTGATCTTTTTTCGTTTCTTAATAAATTTTATGCGCATCATTCCTAAGATCGCTTGAGTTAAGGGCTTAACTTTTTTTTAAAAAAGAACATCGCTGGATCTCTTCGCTCAGTTTTGGGTATAAATAACCAGTTAACAAACACAGCCAAAGAATAACAACATAAACAATGATATTCTTTTACTAAAATCAGATTAAAAACTAACTGTCGACCTTACCTCTTCTTCAAAATACGCCCTCGAAATCTTCAGCGAATCTTTAAGATTGGAAATCGAATTTCGAATACAATCTTCCAACAAATGCTTTTTCACGATTCAGTTAATCAAAGATCAACTAAAGTAGGCAGCGATTTACACTTGAGACTCGTACGAACTTCAAGCAAAGCAAATCGCAACAGGATTGATAACGGTTGCGCTTTTCCTTAGATATCAAATTTATTAATTTCATTGACGTAACAATCGTAGATGAGGCTTGATTGGTAAAGTTACGTGGAAACCCAATCAATCATGCCTTGCGGGCTGCTAGCAGTATTTCAAATGTTGAATTTTGTTGTTGTAGAATCTTCGATATAATCTTGCTTTAATAAGCCTCCCATTGTTTTTGTGTTTTTTTCTAGTCGTCTAAGCTACAACTTTTTGAATTAGAGAGAGCTTAGCACTTCTTCAATAATGGACTTTTAGACCTTTTCTCTCTATACCTTATTTTTATGATATCATAGTTTTCCACTCTCTGTTTCGTTTTCTTATGAAAAAGATCTTAACGTCGGTTTGCTCCAACTTGCTTGTTTTATTTTTCCGATGAGCTGTAATACCCCTTAGGAGAAGCAAGCCTAGACTTATTACATTGGTCGTTAGTCTTTGCTCCCCCACTTCAACAGATATCCCGCTCAAACTACCATTGCAAGCTTGTTTTACATTTTATATATCATTAGCTGCTAATACTTAAATTGGAACTCGTGTTATCAATCCAGGCATAGTAATTTCTAAATATGGTCTATGGTTAAGGCCCTCGACCATACAGTTTCTATCATTCAGCTGTACTTCAAACAAAACCTCTACGATACACGCAAAAGTCCCTAACTGTTTTGTGGCGATTCAAACTGTCTGACCAGAAGTTTTTTTTTATCTGTATAAAATATATTTAATTCTTTTTTTTAGGATTCTGTCAGAGGAACTATATCAAGATCGAATTAACGATGCCAATAAACTCATGAGTGATATTTTTGCTACTCAGTCTGAAGCTGTCAAGTTAGAAAAATCGAATCGGCCTTTTTCAGTGCCGACCGATGCCATAAAGCGAAAAAGAAATAGCGCGAATTCGGCTGCATCGCGAGGAAAGAAATTGCAACGAAATAATTCCTCAAGGACGTCAACAAAAAGGAGTGGGAAAAAATTTATGAGCTTTAAAGACAGAGCTGAAATTCGTGAAAAGGAGGCTGATACGAATAACGAATTAAGAAAAGAGGCCGGTAAAAAATGGCTGATTGATAATCTGTCACCAAGCTGGAAACAGTCTAGCTTTGGCAATGATAGCAAACAGTGGCAAACAACATCTAATATTGGAGATCGTCCGAATATTGAAAATGTCAACTTTTTTGATTTGGAAAATTCGTTAGAAATACCCTTGCTTACGTCATCAAGGAGTAAATACTCGCCAAATGAAAATAGATTTCTTCTTGATTTGGGCGAGTTATCTTACTCGGAAACACCTGATTTGCGCAGCGGTAGATCTGCCACTCGCCGTTCAGTGGAAGGGAGAGATTTTGTCACCCGAACAAGCATGGAGCAGTATCGAATGAAAGCAGCAAAATCAGTCAGGACATCTCTCAAAGAATATTCTGCAAATACTCAAGATATTTCTGGAGAAAACGACGGCCTCTCTGCCCCATTCGATTATAGTTTCATGACGACACTAGACATGACTGGTGGATACATGAAAGATAAAACCGCATTAAAGAACGTATCAAATCAGTTTGGTAACAGTGTAGATGATGAGGTATTGGAATATCGTAAAAAGAAGAATACATTTGAGAACAGTAGCGATGCACAAGACATCAATGCAATACTCACGCAGTATGGTCTACTCGATGATGAGATCAACCAACACAATAGCTCGGAAACATCTCAACTTTTGGTAAGTTTTCAACACAAAAATTTAGAGTCGGTGATTCGGAAATAATGGATTGTCATTCTAAAGCCTTTGCCAAATGTGATGGATGAATATACACGATCATACAGTTCATTATATCGTCTCGCCCCCAGGGGGCACTTGGCTCATACTGTAGACATACGGGGGTTCAGTCCGAGAACTTCACAGGCAACCCAAAAATATGATCTCATTTTCGCTATGACCCAAAAATATCAGCTCTACTTATATTTTGTACCCAAAAATATCACAACTTATAACTTAGGATAAACTGTTAGAATAAAACACGATACAAAGCAACTAATCCAACAATGTTAGTTACAATTTCTCGTAAATATATACCCAAAAATATCCCTTTTTTAAATTTGATCCCTTCAAATATCAGAATTGTACCTGCTATATTCTAGGACCTGAAAATGTTTCACCCAAAAGTATCATTTTGGACAAATGTTTCACCCAAAAATATCATTTTGGACAAATGTTTCACCCAAAAATATCATTTTGGACAAATGTTTCACCCAAAAATATTAATTTGAGCAAATTTTTGACCCAAAAATAGTTTACTGACCCTCCCTTATGTCTATGCGCCGAATTCCCCCCTGGGGTTTCACCACCCTGTTTGATAATGTATGTTGCTGTCTGTTGATGTTCGATGAAAGTTGGACCGACATCAAACTCTACCGAACAACAACATATAGCAAACAGGGTGGCCAAACGATAGAATGTACATCCAACATTTCTCATTTGGCAAAGGCTTAATATTTTCAGAAACTTCGATATTATTTTAATCATTTTTCGGGGTCAATTTTTCTTCCACTTATCTTTTTAAGATATTTCTTGCGCTAATGTTTACCCTCCCTTCGTCTTAGTCTGTATGACCGTATTCAAAAAAAATTATGTTATTTTTGTTAAGGATTCTTCTTATTTTTATTTTTCTCAATTTCTCTTTTTTTTTTTTAAATTTCATTATCGTTTTTCAGATTTGGATCTTCACGTTTCTATTCTTGATTTTATTTTACTAATACTTTTATTTCACTCTATTTTTTTTTATCTCTTTCAATCTTCTTTTCTGTCTTGTATTCTGTTTTAAAATTACATTTACCTTTCCCTGTTTTGATATGAATGTAAGAGAATGAAATTGAGTTACTGAGTAATAGGAAGCAAACTTGATAAGAACGTTTTCGAATCAACGTTAGAACCCCAAGGGTGATCCTCTAAAATTAACAACGGTGGTTCTTATTCATTGACCTCGATAGGAGGAGTTGGCTTAAGGCTTGTGAAGAGTGACCCTGACAAAATTCGGTGCAACGACCTTTTTATCACGAGCCGAATGGATTGTTTCTGCTGCACTACCTCTATAATCTCTTCGATCTATTATTCAAAATAAATGAAACTCACAAAAGTAGATAAAGATTTGATTTTGAAATACTCAAGTTTACTTATTCTTTTATAGGCTGAGGCAAATTTAATTTTGGAAGAGTCTGGCGAAGAAGAAGCAGCATTTGTGCCAAAGAACGATTCTGTTGACTGGGACGAAGTGAACATGATTTTAAAACAGAATTAAAATGATAATTTACGTTATAAGCCCGTTGGCCCAATTTTTTTGTTGGCTGAGTTCAGTAGGTGCAATCTAAGAACTGGAAAATAAGGACTTGCGGGTTTAGAAGACTGATGACGGTTGAATTTGTCCCTGAAATTGAAACAGCTCCATCATCATCATTATGAGTTTGAATCAAGCAAAATGATTAAAGATTTTTATTGAAGCAATTAGGCAAACAAATAAATACAAAAGGATCAAAATATGCACACTTGCATAGTTATTTGGAACAAAATAATTGTGACAAGTCTTTAAACTGCTTTATTTAAATATTCCTTTTAATTTTCGCATTTGTCATAGCTAACCAGGCAATGGAGTTAAAGCTTCACATTAATTGACTTGCTGAGGTTAACTTCTTATTGCAAATATATTAAGCGAAAACGAACGAAATATTTGTGTGCGATTCGATAATGGGAAAACCCTCACTTAAGCATAATACAATATAATGTTTAAGCGAATTTTCTTACGGACATGTTTTCTGGTAAATTATCTCGATACATTATCTTGTTTATTCTTTCTCAACTTACACATCCTACATAAAAGATTTTTGTTCCTAAACTGGACTCTCGAGTTGCAAAGCAACTGAGATATCACAAACAAACAGTAAATAGAAAACACTGGTTTAACTCATTATTGTTTAAGTTTGAAAAATTAGCCAGAAATATTTCATGGGAAACTTAAATCGGGTATCCCCAGAAAGTTTGCTATTTTAGTAGTCACAGGTTCTTACAATTGAGCCGTCAGCTATCACTATTGTGCTGTTCAGTGGCTGGTCCTCTTGTGTTTAGCACAGAAACCCATACCTTGTGCACCCACCTTGCGAAGATAAAAATCGAATGTGCCTGTCAATCAATTAATCAATTGAACCTACCACTTTTTAGAGTTTGCATACATGGAGAGAACTTTCGAAGTAAGGACAAATCGGTTTCAAAAGTCTTTTATAATACCAATTTTTCGTTTTTCAGTTTTGGGTGCATATGAAAATTTATGACGCCATAGAATGAACCTTATTTAAGTCACAGACCATAGTAATAATTAGCACTAGCATGAGTCATACCACTTTTTCAGAAACAATTGTTAGATCAGTTTCAAATGTTGTCGATTGGTTCCTTTTTGACAATTCATGAACTATCAATTTCTTAAACCTATGAATGGCTTTCTCCCAAGCGCTTATTTGAAAATTTGCAGGAAATTTCCAAATTTTAAATAAATGGCTGAAGTTTTACCCCGAACAAATTTATACAATTTAGGAATATCAAGGCAAAAAGAAAATAGTTATGTAGCTGATATAGTTAAAACATTTCTCGTATCCCTTGTTTTCTACAGATCCTACTTACTTCACTTCATCGTATCTACTTGTTGAATACAATTTTACGAGACTTGGCATTAGCCCACAACCACATCCTAGCAACTTTCGACATGTCAAAATTGTCAGTAGCTAACGTTTCTTGCGAAAACAAAATCAAAAGGTTGCCAAGCCTGTAATTTGACATTCGACTTAGAAGGTAGCCCTTCAAAAACTTCAAACGACTAACTGATAGCTAACTTTTGCAAACATTTAGTGTAGCAGACAGTATAGGCCTCTACAGTAAGGGGAATTAGATTGTATTTGCTATAAGCAGGCAAAGATATTTGTGCTGCAGAACGAATGGTAAGCCTTGGGCAAAGAGATTTCTTTTGGGTAGAGAAGTGATAATTCCTTTATCATGTGTATTGTAGGCTTCTTTGTTGGGTCTAAGGCATCCACAAATTGTCTAAAGCCAGTTTGTAAACATGACTCATTATTTAGTTAAGTTTAATGAAAATCTAATAAGTTATCTGATAAGAAGATGTCCTCCAAAGCAGCCAGGACCTCTCCAATCGAGATCCAAAATGCTTTGATGGACTATTGCCTTGCACAACAACGTATTTTGACAGGTTTTTCGGCTGAAGTACACCCTCTAGACCATCTAACTTCTTTTTAAGAACTTCATGTCTCTAAGTGTTAGACGAACAGAAGACACGAATAAATTAAAGTTATAGCTGTGATTAAATGGAATCATGAAATACAACTCCTTTAAAAGCCTGGGGATGTCCCCCAACACCCCTCAGTAGCTACGTACCCTTTGTTTGGAATCAGATCATTTGGCACCAATTTCTTTCAACTAGATTCTGTAACAGTAGCAATTTCATACATTTATCTAAAACCGTTAGCATGTAACAGTAATGTAAAACAAAGGACTGGGGCCAAGTATCCTAGTCTAATCATAGGATATTGGAGAAACGCAAGTTTCACAGCTGATTTTGAGTATTTGCACAATTGTTAATGTGGGAATTCCAGTGTGGAAAAGGAAACAGGCCACGTGCATCTGCACAACGCAGATCACGGGTTGCCCCCGACAGCTGAGTGACGTCATCAGGCCAGAACTGGAATTTCTGATCCATTTTTTTCACTGGAGTCGGGTTCAAG
>JAACYV020112116.1:0-10635 GCA_009936425.2 Chrysaora fuscescens
GACTTATCATCGACCAAGAGAGTGAATTTTTCTGTCATAGCTCGATAAAGTACAAATATGGACTCAAAAGGCTAAAACCAATATGTCATGGGTGGGGGCTTATTCAAGGGGGGGGGGCAAGTCGAGAGTTTACGGTAACTGCGTGTAACAATATTTGCAATTGTTTGACTTCTCTTTCCACTGAATACTGCATTGCTTCTTTAAGTCTCCATCTGAATCATTCAGAATGATTGCTTTTGCGATACATTCTCCACATTGTTTGACTCCGCATTTTGATTGTTATTGACGACGCTCAGATCATACTTTCTGGATGATTATTACTCTTTTAACCTCTACGCGATATAAAGGTGCATGGGTTTTGTGAATCTCGTTTAAATTATTTCATTTAATGTATTCAACAGCACATTATATCGACAACTTGTTTCCCTTTTCCTGTTTTGCTATGACTTGTCGCTGACAGGGATGTTCGCTTAAAGAGGCATTTTCAAGAAATTGACGCTGTCCGATATGTACTTGCTGCATTTTTATTAGGCCACTTAAGTTGTTGGAAGGAACTGGGATGCAGAGTTTCAAACAGACCTTTTGCGGGTAGACTGCTCTCTATAAAGGGACATCATAGTAGGTATACCAGAAGATATTTCACCAACCATTGTTATGAGGCAGTCTTCGGCATGCTGTTGTGTTCTGGAGTCAGTTATCGTTAATTTTATAGCTGCTGTCATCAATACCACAATGAGCAACGCCACTTGAAGCCTCCTTGAATGTGCTGTTATTCACACCCCTCAATCTTGCTTCAGGCATTTCATCGCTTCATCTACTTTCTTCAATGAAACGCTTCATTACAACAAAAATCTTGTTGATAGCTATCAGCTTAAAATATCTTATTTACGCAACTTCACAGACATTGAAGGAGCGACCCATCAAATTCTACGTTTGAAACATGAGTCACGCATAGCACGGTCAAGTTTTGCTGCGAATTGAAATAAAATCGGAACATGAGAAGAGTGAAATTTGAACAAGGCCATATTTCGCATCTTTTACACAAAAAATGATGCAAAAAAGTGATTCAATGATCCCTTGATAATCGAAGTAATGCAGAGCTTTGGGATTTCAATCAAGTAGAAGAGGTAATTCCATCTTGCAGAGCTTCAATAGAAGCTGTAGCTGAGGTCGAGAATGTTCCAAGGAAATTTATCGACCAGGAAGTAGCTAAGAGAGTAGTGAAGTACCAGAAGACATGGAAATCACTGTCATAGCTTGTTTACTGGGCATTTATTGGAAAAGTGAGCCGTCAATCCCCTCAGATGAAAGAAGGCTATAATTGAAAAAAATTCTAATGACAATTAAAGATGAAAGAGGCTATGCCGAAGATAGTAATGAGCCAATGTAATAGAAGGCTATTAATAGAACAATAGAGTGATATAAAGAGATAAAATACGTTATCTTCGAATTGGATAGTAACGTGCAGATAGCTAGTGTTATATTCCTTAAAATCGTACTAGAGAACATAGAGAAGAAGATATAAAGAAGACACGTCCTTTCGCTTACGCATCAGAACCAAACACCACATAACAATCAAATACAATCAATAACAAAACAATAGGTCTTGGCTGCACAGGCAGTCCATATCCAGTTCATATATATTTACACTTTATTACAGCTAGTAGTTACCCATCATCAGCAGAAAAAATAAAAAGCAAGTCAGAGGGCTGTGGCCCTGTTTATCTATAGCGAAGTATAATGCAATGTATAAGAAGAATCGATGGAGCGGGCAGGAAGGGAACAAAAATCCGAGAAAAGCGAACCACACAGAACGTGCTGCTATTTTGCCACAACCTTACTCTTGCTGGTTCAGTTCACAATATGGTAACTTCCTGTTATGATAAAAACAGGCAAGCTGAGCTTCAAAATTTGGTGCAAGAGAGGCTTTCTAAAAACGTTATCAATACATACTATAATCAGAATCATACAGCTTGAACATCTAGTTAAAAATAACAATTAAAAATTTAACTTACGTATAAAAGAGCTGTTTGATGAGCTACATATTTGTGATTGTCCGAATTATTGATATCGCAGTTAAGTTGGCTGCTTAACGAGGCAAGTTGGTTAAGAACAGCAAGATGGGTAAAATATCCTGTGAGATAGTGAGACAGGGATTGAAATATATATTTCGAAGGCAAGTATTAATCTCGACTAAAAGGAAATAAGGTATTTAACCAGCACTGGGATTTTCTTCTAAGTCTGTATTGGTACTGCACGCCATAGCAATAACAATTTATTAACTATTTTCAGTGTCTATCTCTAACAGTCTGGTGTCAGCTTAGAACAGAGTGCGGTATATCATCTCGTTTCTCTGTAGCTAGTAGCATTAATGAGAAAAGTAGGTTCCCTTGCCTCTGGTTAATAAAAACCAATGATTCAGTATATCATATAACGTTTTATCAGGCGGTTAGAGAGTAAAAGTTATGAGCAGAAAAGGGCTTTTTCAACATTGTTCAGAAGATTCAAGAGAATGATTAACAACAGAAAAAAAAAATTACCATCCATGATAGACTTCTGGTTGAAGACTGGTCTACTTGAATCAAAAATTAATGACGAAATTCTAGGAAACAAAATGGCCAAACCAGTTTGCTTTAAGTAGTCCTAAGGAGGAATATAGAGTAAAAGTATAAAATTATAACATACTATATTGATCTAAATACTATGAAAAACAATTCTTTAATGAACTTTTTATCATGCATTGACAGTGAATCGTTGTAAAAAGTTTCAAAGTGAAAAGTCCATACATTTAGACATTACTGAAGCAGTAACTGTCTTTCAAACAAACAGCTTGAAACAGAATAATTCTGCATTCAAGCTCATTATTCGAGATCTGATTATTAAACAGTAAGAGGGAAAAAAGAACTGTTAACAATTTGTTCGAAATAAATTCGTAGGAAATTCGTGATTCTAATAGTGATGGGGCCTCTTTCTGTAACAATGAAGAAATTTTCTTTTTTGCAATTTCATAATCTCATTTTCGAGATGGCTATGAAAATGTATCTTGGTCTTTATCTTTAACTTTCAAGGTTGGTGCTTTTCTACTGAAGAAATTCACTTAACAATTCTTCGCATTAACTGACAGCATTAACTGTGGCGACAGTACCAACGGTGTTTCCATATAAAGTAATATTTCGTTTTGGAACTACCACGTGCTCGCACATGGACCTTCTTTCTTTCCATGCCAAAATATGATAAAACCCTTTTCTCTTCAACTAAGACTGTCCGATAATTTTGTCCCAAATGAAGGGGCTATGTATATGTCTATGTCTTTTCAGTTTGTCCTTCAGTTTAGCGGCTTTTCAGTTGTTAAAAGGACTACATAGCATCCTAACAATCCAGCAAGAAATTAGTTTGATCTTTTATTAGGATAGTTTTGTTGGAGCACGACTGTTTAGCCCACATTTTGTAGGGCACTCCAAATTCATAGCAAGCAGGCGATCAGTAAAATGGGCTACAATAATAATAAAATAATAATAATAACAATAACTACATTATAATAAATATTTTCTATTAAAGTCACTTTCGCACATATTAAGATTTGATGCTTGGCAAATTTGATAAGCAGTTATTGATTCTTGTAGTCTTGATATGTTTTGCGTTAAGAAGTGACTCTTCACGGCATCAAAATATTTTTATTCAAGATGTTGTGAACCAGCACACATGCTCGTTTTACATTTAATTTTTCAGGCGACAGGACACTGCATTTTTTTGAGTTAACGCCAATTATTCTTAAAGAACGTTCATGCAGATAACTTTCTCGACTGACCAGTTGCTAGTTTCAGATTTAAAATTTCACAATATGTCACAATAGGTTTAATAATAGAGCGATAAAGTGTACAAGCCGTTGTGCTAGATGTAAAATGGTAGAAGTTATGCAAGATGGTGTTTAGATTTAAAGATGAATCGATTTCAACTCCCAAATATCTGTACGAACTAGTAGTATTGATTTTCGTTCCTTTGTATCGAACACATATTTCTCTGTCTCTGTCGCTTAAGACGCTGTGCAGCCGCAAAAACCGACATTTCTGTTTGTTCTTTCTTCGTATTTAGAACGAGTTCTTTATTGTCCATCCATTTTTCAAGGTTTGTCATCTCATTCATAAAGCTTTTCCTCAGATTTGTGACATCCTTATCCGCAAGGTAGATAACCATATGATCAGAATATTTGATAATGTTTGTCTTGATTACGTCGGTTAAATCGTTGAAGAATTAAACGAAGAGTAGCGGCCAATAAATGAGCCCTGTGGGATAACAGAATTTTAATGTTGAGCGTCGGATATTACGTCGTTTTAGCGCACTTGTGCTGACCGAATAAAAAAATAATCCTCAAACCAAGTAAGTTCTCTGCCGTTTATGCCATATGATGGAAGCTCGGTCAACAAATTGGAATGACTGATGATGATAAAGGCCTTACTTAGATCAACAAACACAGCGCTGACCAGTTGCCCTTTGTCCTTGCTTTTCCTGATATAATCTAGCAACAGTTCAGCTGCTAGTTCTGTCGACATTTTTGCTCTGAAGCCAAACAGCCTTGCAACGAGTAGCTTATTTTGATCGAAAAATCTCACCAAATGTTTGTGTACAATTTTCTCTATTACCTTTGATACTATATGTAGTACAGATGTTGGTCTATAATTAACAAAAGTTGTTTTCGTTCCTGACTTTTGCAAAGAAATGATTTTGGCTGCTTTGCATTTTTGTGGAAATTGGCCAGTGTCAAGAGACACATTTATTGTATGAGAGACACTGAAAGCAAGTCAGAAGTATCTTTTATGAGACTTGGTGGCAGATCATCAAGTGCAATTGCTTTTGACCTCTTCGTAGATTTAATGATCTTTTCTACGTCGTTATTGTTACAAGTTGAAATCCAAACACACTCGTTGTTCACTTTGTGATGGAAGCAGGAACCAGTCATTCATACAAAGTTCTTCAAAAAAATTTTCAATACGTCAATGGGGGCATATCATAGCTGTTGTTCATTATTTCAGTGAACGCAGTTATTGAATCACAGTATTCTTCAAATCAGATGGTAAAATTCGTTGTCTTTGAATTTGCTCAGCATATTTATGAGAAAAGTTCTGTACACACTTTAAGGCTACAATACGTAGGCTAGACTAATTGGTCCAACCACTTTCGCTATACTTCAGCAGGCATTTGCTTCTCGCAGGTTGCATATTTTTAAAAAAATCGTTCGCAGTTCCAAAGTCTCGAAAGACTGCTTTCTTCTGCCTAGTTTTCTTTCATCTAAACAAATTTTGACGCTGGTTGCTCTAGCCATTTCCGCTTCGTTTCAGCAGTCTTTCCTTCTAACAGGGTGGGTATTTTTAAGAAAATCATTTGCGCTTCCAAAGCCTCAAACGTCTGTTTGCTATATTTCGTTTTACTTTTGTAATTTTCCATTAAAGTTCTTTGATGAAATCCCTGTCTGGCTCTTCTGTGTTTTCAACTGTCAACGGCCTATGTAAACTATGCATGGATGCACGCAATCTGCCACGTAAGACGCAGAACGAAAACGACATAGGAACTTGAGCGAATAAGCCGCAGCGACGTAGAGCGTGTTAGAAATGATTATAATAATTCTTTTTCTCGAGGTTTCGGTGATTTATGTAAATAAAACAACATATGACAGCAGAAGACGTAGCTAGTAAAACAAAACCAATACGCTGGTTATTGATGATATCCAACTACGTTTACTTGATTATAACCCAGCCCTGCAATAGAAGACCGAAAACGAAACAGAAACTAACTAGGCTGAAGTTACGCGGAATGGAGGCTTCTATTAGTGTTGGAATTACTTTTATATAAAGGCATCCCTCCCAGATAAGATTGGGTACGATCGGAGGCACCACGCAGCGGCACCATAGTGAGCTAGTTTACTAAGATACAGTAAACACCATTCAAAAAATGACTTGGAAGGCGCAGCTTAAAATATAAAAAACATTTTAGTATCTGTTTCTCAGAAATATTTGGTTCTTCTTGCTCATATCAGTTGGACAGACACAACGAATCCAGAAACAAATTCTTGAGGCCAGATGGTCTAAGATCAAGAATGATTTCCGTCAATTTATGTAGAATTTGTCAATGTTATAAATCAAACAAACCCGAAAGGAGATTACGATATTTGTTATTCTTGTTAATATTTTCTGCCCAAAGTTATCAGGAGAAAATTGAATTTCTAATGAAACAAGATCTTCAGTTTAGACAAGCAGCCACACGGACTCTATCAATTTTGCCAATTTATAGGGCTGACATTTACAACTTGGATGTCTTCTTGGATTGTAATGGTATTAAAATTGGCAAGAAATTCTAAACAAGTGGTACTTACCAGTCTTAAAACAAAATGATTTGAAGAAACAAAATATGCTGCGTTGTCTGTCCATTCCATGCGGCTATTAGGCCTATTCCTTGTCTCAATTGTTTGTAAAACTTAAGGCTGGTATTCGAATCTAAATTTGCTGTGATCGTCACCCACTGTACATAAGTTATATTTGCAGTTTTCTTTTTAACTTTAATTATATTTTCCGATTGCTCCGCCTTACTTGTTGTTTCACTGTTCAACTGGCCTATTCCGCACAGTGTTTTGATCGCCTCTTGCACAGAAAAAACTGCTAAATGGTAGCTTTTGGGGCTAAAAAGGATGCAGGTAGCTAATTCTAGCCAAATAACGTAGATATTTGGAATCAGCGTAAAATACTCCAGAAAACGTAACCAAAACATAGGATTAGATTTTGACCTTAAAAGCACTTTAAGCACTTTAAGTCACTTGTTACATTAGTGTTATGACAGAAGGATTTGTGTTCTTGGTAACAAATATAAGCAATAAAAGCAAAATATGTCAATAAAACTATACTAAACGTTTGTAAGAACTAAATAAATTTTTCACGGGATTCTTAAAACGATTTAAATTTATATTACCTTTAAGTTAAGCCTACCAGGTAACAAGCCCAGATATTCCCTCATTTTTCCAACTGAAATATTCGCTAAACAGATGAAGGAGATAAAAATTAGTCTCGTCAATGGCAATACTAAAATTTTCCTAATAGACCTGTTAATGGCGAAAACCAAACGCAATGAAATTCAAGAAATTTCAAAAAGAAATTTCAGTAAAGCGAAATTCCGTCCAAAAAAATGTCGTTTAAATGTTTCGAAGTTCAGATAAAGAACGAGGCTGTAGTAAACTATTATGAGATTCTAGAACTTACTTAACAATTGGGAAACTAAAACTTCCCTTGCTACATTATAATTCATATTAATCAACAAAATATAGTAAAAGCTTGACAGTTTAAAGTAGCATAGCAAATACATACCTAATGGTACAAATTTACTAAGATAGTCTTTTCTTTGTTCAATTACAATACCACCAGAATATTTCTGCAATAAATACAAAAAAAGTTTAAGACTCCTAGTGGTGTAATAGCGGGTGTGAAGGCATCTGCCCTCAAGATTATCCTATGCTGCAGGCTACAGTATACGATTTTTCAAGAAACAAGCTTAAACATTGAGCAAACAGGGGAATATTTGTCCAACCCGTTGAAATTTTGTTCGATCTGTTCATACCATCAACAACGACTGTCTGATGGTGAGGTATAACAACTCATTTAAACAGGAAATTCGTCGGAAACAATAGGAATCATTCACTACTGTAGCTAATAAATATATCATGCACTTCGCTTCCTCCAGTGCACACACGTTTCCTGTCACAGTACTCAAGTACTCTTCTTTGCACGTTGCTTCATCCCTTCAAGTTTACTCAAGAAAACCCTACACCTAACTGAGCATCAACCACTGATATAATGATATATCTTCTTTGTACGTCGCTCCCTCCACGGCACAGACGATATCTCTTTAAGGTACTCAAGATAACCCTCTAATGTACTAAACACCCACCACTGTAATAATGATATCTCTTAAATTTACCGTTTAAAATTTTCATATGAACTATAAAGTAACTAGGAACTGTGAAATAACCAATCAAAAATAAAACGACAAATAGTCTGAGGGAGATAGATGCCACCATTTAAATTTTGCAACCGTTCAATCAGTTTTGTCATTTTCTTGCCTATTTAATCTTAATGATTTTTGTCTCACATAAATTATCTATGTAATTTTTGCCAGGCTCATGGACTTAATTAAGGTAATTAGGAACGTAGCAAGGGTCAAGGGCTGGCTGAAAAACAAGAATAAGCCACCATGATACCATACACAAAGTTCAGAGGCTTACCAAATAAGGTCGAGCAGAAATGGATGATTTTTGGTATTTGCAGACGAAAATGCCCACAAATTATAGAGCGAGCAGTGCAATGGAGGAAACCAAGGACCCATTTTGGTACTGATTTTATTTCTATAATCATTTAAAACATTTATGACAAACAAATAGAAATCAGATTTAATCTCAAACGCGACTCACCGTGTACTCGCCTTTGCACAAAGGTTCAAGTTGAGACAAAAGAGACAATATCTCTAGCGATATCTCCTCTCCAGAAAAGTGGTCTTTCCAAAGAGGCTCGTGTAGCCTGATTTCAACTGAAATAGATACATTATATTAGATTTATCTAAATTAAAGTAAACATTTTAAAGTCATTTGGCTGCCGAGGACGAGAACAAATTTCTGACAAAACTTGTAAAAGCTTCTTGGAAATCTAAATAGCTTGCATCTTACACACCGTAAAATGCTATAATTTATTATCGGCAAATGTGAGGACCTTTGCGAACTATTTTTTCTTTAAGCGTAACAAACAACTCACCCCAAAAAGGACGCTGATGGAGAAAATTGTTAGAAGAGTTATAAAAAGAAAGAAAAGTCAGCCGCCCGTACCAGAAAGTCCAAGAAAAATTAGAAATCCACAGACGAAATTGTCGTATTACGATTTAGGAATACCAGTGGAAAATCAAGCAGGAATATTTGCGTTGCATCCGCTCGCAGCTCCACATCGGAATAACTTTATTGCACATCAGAATACCTTTGTTCCACTGCAGGATAACATGATACCACCTATGTACAACCAACAGATGATGTACCAGTGGCCTGATATACCGTTTCTACAGATGTAATTCCAGAATCCGTTATTTGCTAGATATCCACAAGGACCAAATTCGTTGCGGTCCAGTGCCTGACGCCGAGGGAACCAATTTTTTTATTATCGTTAAGACTACTATCGAATTTGCTTCGAACAGAAATTTTTGAAGTTTTACTTATTTATTCATCGTTTACAAAAACAACTCGAATTTAACTAGAAATCGTTCAGTTAAGAGAAAAGACTTCAAGAAAATAAAAACAAACAACAAATTCCAGAACGCACTAATGAGAAGGAAATTGTGCCTATATCGACATAGCGAAATCACTACTAAAATTACTGAGGTATTGAGCAAAAGGAGAGCTTGAGGGTGGCCAAGAAACGATAAGCAAATTAATGCAAACTATGGGCATGATTACATGGCTGAATTTATCTGCTTGCAGTTGTCTTCGGCCTAGCAAGTTGTCCCAATGCTTCGGTAAAATTATTCATAAAAATAGCACTAAAAACATTTGCAATACTATTTACTATCTTTCACTCTTGCAGCTCTAAGCAATATAGACTAGCCGGAAATGGCAGGAGTGCCATTTTTGAACAAGGGAAACCTGATTAGCGTTTTAAAACACTTAAGCAACTGGGGATGAAGAAGTAAGATAATAAACGGCGATTTGCCTTAGTCTTGTATGGGCAAAAGAGGTGAAAAAATGTACCACCAAAGGTAAAAGCCTTTGCAGGAGGGGGAAAAACAACTTCTTAATTTGTAATGAAATGCATTAACCTATGAACATTATGTCCAATAGAACAGTTCATTTCTTGGTTCATTTCATCAGAAACTCAAACATTTGTGCGATCTATGCAGCCATTCTCACTCTGAAAATCAGTTAACACCCAAATTTTTATCAAACATTGCCCTATTATATATTGTGGACCTGCAGGGTTAAACACGAACCCCTCAAAAACTAGAATAGACTGCACCAATCTTGTCTGGTTGGATTCATTATGAAAGCTCCAGTCCCTTAACCCAACTGCAACAGTCATGCATAACTGTGTATTTTAGCAGCTTGCTATAGAGTCAGATAGAAGACAAAGTCAATATTTTAAACCCATGTCGTAAATGAAACTTGATGCGATTATAAGTTGTTGATGTTTCCCATGATCTTCTCAATGTGATCTTTTGCAATTGGATCCTAATCTAATCATTTAACATCAGTAAACCCATGGCGTGTTTTCAAAGTTGATATAAACTTGAAGGTCATTTTAATTGAATTCATACTTGGAAAAAGAATTTCTGATTGAATTGCATTTTGTTCATTGTTTAACCTGAATTATTTTAGTAATCAACGTATAAGCAATTCTTCTATTGATGGGTTGTTGATCACTGAACACATATTGTGATGTATCTCAATGGCAACTTCCTGTTTAGCAGCATAACCCCTTGCTGCCAAAAGACTCTTTTTTAAATCACTGGTAATTGGCCTATATAAATATACAGTAAGAAGAAAATAAATATAAATATAAATATAAATATAAATATAAATATAAATATAAATATAAATATAAATATAAATATAAATATAAA
>JAACYV020112227.1:0-26273 GCA_009936425.2 Chrysaora fuscescens
AGAAATTTGGCATCAGAGGTATGGGCATCTGAACAATAAAAGTTTAAGAATGCTGCAGAAAAAGAATCTTGTTGATGCGATAAAAATTAAGTCTGGTGAAAACAAAGATGAAGAATCATGTTATGGTTGCTTGAAAGAAAACAGAAGATAAGTTCTTTTCCGAAGGAAGAAGTAACTAGGGCAACAGAAATACTGGATTTGGTTCATAGTGATGTTTGTGGTCCGATACAAAGTAAAAGCCTTGGAGGCAACAGCTACTTTGTTACCTTCATTGATGATAGATCAAGGTTCACGGCGATTTATTTCATGCTTCATAAAAATGAAGTTTTCAGTAAATTTCAAGAGTATGAAGCAATGGTGAGGAACATTACTGGAAAGATCATGAAGACCTTACGATCTGACAATGGTGGTGAGTACACCTCAAAGGTGTTTAGTGATTACCTCAAAAATAAAGGCATTCAACGACAGTTTTCTATTCCAAGGACACCCGAATAAAACGGAGTTGCCGAGACAGAACTATACAAGAATCAGCAAGATCAATGATTCATGGAGCTGGATTGACAGATGAATTTTGGGCAGAGGCAGTATTAACAGCAGTCGTATTGAGAAACAGAAGTCCTACTAAATCTGTAGAAGAAATAACACCCTATCAATGATTTTTAGGAAGAAAACCGAATGTGTCAAACTTTCGTGTGTTTGGGTGCAAAGCCTACATGCACATACCCAAGGAGACAAGAAGAAAATGGGACTCAAAATCGTCAAAATTTATTTTTTTTGGTTATTGCATAAACAGCAAAGGGTATCGATTGTGGGATCCAGAATCAAGAAGAATTCGTTTGCCCAGAGATGTTCATTCATTGAAAAATGATTTTGATAATCGTGTTGATAAGTCGAAAGTCACGTCTCACCCTGAATTAATTTCAACAAGCTATGAAATTAAAGATGAAGAGAATGATGAGAATGAGAATCAAGAAAACCGTGATGAGAATATTATTGAAGAAAGAGAACTACCTCGAAGATCAGAACGCACAAGAAGACCACCAGAAAGAGATGGAGCAATCACTGGTGATTGGTGGGAAATTACAAACGCATCGTATAGTTGTGCTGATGATGTTATGGGGGAACCAAGAACCCTAGAAGAAGCATTAAAATCAACAGAAAGATCTGAGTGGAAACAAGCATTAGACAGTGAATTTTCGTCTCTTGCTGAACACAAAACATGGACGCTTGTAGAACCTCGTAAAGATCAAAATATCGCTGATTCGAAGTGGGTATTCAAGGTTAAATACAACGTTGATGATAGTGTAGAACGACATAAAGCTCGCTTAGTTGCAAGGGGATTCACTCAAGAAGCTGGAATTGACTACGAAGAGACTTTTTTGCAATTTGCAAGATATACGTCAATTAGAACAATCCTGGCAATTGTTAATCAACTTGATTTGGAACTCCACCAAATGGACGTTTCCACGGCTTTTCTTAATGGTGCTTTGAAGGAAGAGATATATATGAAGCAGCCTGAGGGTTACATTGAAGAAGGAAAAGAAAATTTAGTTTGTAAACTAAACAAGAGCCTATACGGACTGAAACAAGCTTCAAGATGCAGGTTTGATACCCTTGATCAATTTGTGAAAGACTCTGGCTATAAACAATTTAAAGCTGACTCGTGTTTGTATATGAAAGGAGTGGGAGCAAATTTTGTTTATATTGCTGTGTATGTTGATGATTTGCTGATTGCAGCTAATAACATACAGATGTTCAATACAGAGAAGAAATTGTTGCAGAATCGATTCAAAATAAAGGATCTTGGTGAAGCTCATTATTGTTTTGGAATACAAATTCAGAGAGATAGAAGCAAAAAGCAGATGCTTTTACACCAAACAAAGTATTTGATAAATCTGTTAAAAAAATTTGGTATGGAAAATTGCAAAGAAGTCTGAACTCCTCAAACACAAAATCTAAAATTGGTACCAAATGAAGGTAATGCTATCGATAAAATCAAGTATCAAGTGTTAATTGGAAGTTTAACCTATGCCGTGACAGGAACTCATCCTGATATTGCTCAGGCATTAGGTTCTGTTAATCAATTTTCTTCGAATCCAAGTAATGAACACTGGATAGCAGCGAAAGAATCCTCCGTTATATCAAAGGAACTGTTGATCATGGGATTCAGTTTGATGGTTCAAAGGAACAAAGTGTTGAACTCAAAGGGTACGTAGATGCAGATTGGGGAACAAATCCAAACGGAAGAAAGTCGCAATCAGGTTATGCATTCTTTGTATGTGGTGAAATAATAAGCTGGGCAAGCAAGAAACAACCGATAATAGCTTTATCATCAACCGAAGCTGAATATCTCGGTTCCAAAGATTCCGCGGTTTAATGGGAGTGGTTAACGCAATCTGAGTATCAAAGACTGAATTGACTTCAGCACTGTATATACAAACATATAATCATCGTTTTATGTTTTGGTTCTTCGTTAATTTTCGAGTGGGAGTGTTAAAATATTGGACTTCATGCTGCGTAAATTATGAAGAGCACTGCGTTTTATTTTAAGGACGACACAACTGTCAAATGTTGGCTTGATTTATTAGCTTGTTTACTAGTTAAGTTGTTCTGTTTGATTTAAGCCTATAGTTGATTTTGTGTTCGCTGATTTAGTTATATAATCACAAATATATTATCCTGGAACTAGTTCCTCACGATGTTTCGTAGCGTAGTAAGTTTACTCTCATAATTCTAACAATAATCACAAATAGAGGCTGTTGTGAAAAAAAGCTGCAACAGTAACAACAAAAGTTGATGCTTGCCAAAATTTTGTTTTTAAAGAACAAGTAAAACCACGATATATTAGAAGATCTACGGACAATTTTCTTTCCAAATTGTTAACAGCTCTTAAATGTCTCAATATTATCGAGGCATATCTGTCAGCCCTCACACCTAGAGGGACAACGAACTAATGGCAACCAACACAATCGAATATTTTGCGATCCGTTTTTCTAATCAGGTGGAACACTGTGCATGGGTAGCTACTAGCAAAACGGATAATAACAAAACTTATACAGTTTGTACGAGATCTCAAAAAATCATTTCAACAGTCCACTCTAGGTTTAAATAATACATAAACTCTGTTCTCTTTTATAAAGGATGACTTAAAAGATTCAATAAACAACGAACAATAGTGCTATATTTAGACATAATGATCGCTGCCCATTACTTCTTGATTACGTGTTGTTAAACCGAGGGAAAAAGAATTTCCGCAACTTTCGTTGAAAATTCACAAAAAAATATCTAAAATTCTACAGAAGCAACAAAGTTCGCTTTACAAAATGTGGATTCCCCATTCGATTGACTTTTGTATGGTATAAAATTTATATTAACATGATTTACCTAATCGGTATTTCCGCTTTAAGAAATTTTCTTTTGGTTTTCCCCCTTTCCTTCATTCTTTCATTTTAGAGGTTTTCGTTTTTTAAGTTTGCCCTAATTCCTAGAAATTATCTATTACATTTACATATGCTTTTGCTGACCAAGAAATGCTCTTTCAAGTTTGGTGTTCATATATTTCATGTGATATGTGGTTTTCTTTTAGAGATTTTCAGGAAAAAATACTTTGAAGCAGTTCATTACGAAAACTGTGTTTTGAAACGGTTTGAATAATCTTTCGTATGCAGCGCTATGTACTGATATAAAATTGAATCTGATAGGGCCCACCATTTCTTCGTTCCTCCTTTTAGAGATTCATTTATTCCTCTGTTCCCTGTTCCCTGTTCCTTTGTTCCTCCCCTTAGTAATAGTTGTCATTTTGCTGAAACGCTTGGTAGACTCGGTAGCGTCGGTTCATGAGACGGACGTTCCAGTCCGCCCAGCTGTAACACCTCAACAGTTGCGAATATGATAAATATTAACATCAGCCGACACGAGGCTGTGAGTGGTGCTGTATTGCTAGTTTTGTCCTTTGTGTTTCATTATGTGTTGTCATCAGTTCTTTTGTTTAGATTAACTATCTTATTTGTGTTGTAGGTTTCATGTCTTTGTAAGTTCAGTCGTTAGGAAGCTGTCGTGGAGTAAATTTGTGTCGTCTAGTAAAGTTGTGAATTGTGTCGAAGTTTAAAGTCAAAGTCTGAAGTTTACAGTTTAAAATTAGAATTAATATTTAGGCCGTTGATTTTTATAACATAAATATATATATATATATATATATATATATGAATATATAATATAAATAAAAATATATATAAAAACTGCACTGTTGTTCTTTGTTGTTCTCTGTAAAATATCCTGTAGTTTTATAGCGGTGCTTTACAATTTCGGCCAACAATAACAAATAGAAAATTCAGGAATCAAATTAGGATTCAAGCTAACAGCAAAATACAAACGGGAGAAAAACGTCAATAATTGCAAAGAAAGTTAACGTTAATGTGAGTACAGAGTTATTCTCGCAGTGGCCTGAAATGTTTTTGCAAATTCAGAGCAAACATAGACTGGACAAGAGACTCGCATGTCATACATACCTGTCGATATTATCTCAGCAAAATATCGCTCTGTTTCAAGAAGTTGGCACTTAAAGACCTTATCTACGTCCTTGTTCTAATAAACGTACCTGATCTACCTGACTATTAATTTAAAATCATACATCAGTGACGCTAAAATTAAGTTAAGATTTTTCTCTTATGTGGGCTGGAATAGCTTTATAATGAACTCTGATCTGCTGCCATGTTGAATCGGCCTGATTTTTTTTCAAAACGGTTTAGTTAATTCAGCTCGACTAGGACAAATCTGACTTTAGTGTAAAATTGATATATCAATACACAATCAGTGTGGATATACTTTTTTCAAGATTGTAAATTAACCTGTAAGAGTCAAAGAGACGGCAAAGGTCCTGCAACTTTGGCAAGCCTATTAACTGCCGAAATAAGGTCCTTCTTTTGTTCATCATAGTTTTTTGCCCTAACACTGTTGAACCTCTTTATCAAATCTGCAACTTTGTTTTCTTGTTTCTGATATTCGTGCTTCTGAAGATTAGGACACCTACTTAAATACATGCTCACTGCCTTCAATGGCACACTTGAAATATTTTTAGGGCATTTTGGCATATATTTGGTAGTCTTCTTTGTTCCATTAGTTGCAGCTGCTGTAGTTGCTACAAGACAAATATCGAAAAAAGATTGTGATTCACAAAATGATAATGATAGACTTATCAGCGACGTCAAATAGCCACAATTTGTCATTACATTTGATTTCATTTTTCAACCAGGTTTCTTGTTTGGTTTTATGTGAACGTTTTTGGTTCGTAGTTTCAGTAATTTTTTAAACAGCTGCCGGAATCAACTGTCCTCTAGCTGCAAATGTGACAATGATACCAATATCAAATATTTTTAATAGACAATCAAATCTAAATTGATGCTATTAAGTTTAGAATTTCTAGATGGCTGCTGATGGCATAAAAGGATATGACATCAATTTTTTAACTGCAGTACAAGACGTCGCACTGTAATTTCAGTTCTTTATGGTGCGCCTCGGATCTGCATTGAAAAGTTGTTATCTCTGTGCAGCTGAACCAGTTAACCCTCGATGCAAAGCACGATGTTAAATTAATACATAGCGTCGATTCATACGCATACGAAGGCTTTATGTGTTGAACACGTATTTAAAAAAGTGGAAAAAAGCCTAATAGCAGCCTAATAGTAAATAACTTTTTGTGCGAGCTTGTTTTCAATATGAAAAATACGAAACATGTAGCAGCTAGAGGGCAGTTGATTCCGGCAGGTGTTTAGAAAATTACTGAAACTACGTACCAAAAACTTTCATATAAAGACAAACAAGAAACCTGGTTAAAAAATGAAATCTTCAAGTAATAACGAAAACACCATATAGCTATGCTTGTACGCATCTCGATTTCTATTGTTCGCGCACTGTCCTTCAGCGGTCGGCGCTTTTCGTTCCACTTTGGTCAATCAGATTTCATTTTTTATTTTTCTTCTAAATTACAGAAACGTCAGGTTTATTATTTTGTTCGAATTCTTTGTCGCAATCTTCCACTCCGCTCAAGCCTCTTTCTTCTTCTGCTCTCTTTAAGTACAACCGGTCCACATCTGGTTCGGAATGGGCGCTCAATATATTTTGAATAGCTTCCTTGTTTTGCGATCCAATGTCTGTAACTCTTTCTTTATCAGACGAATGATCCCAGCTCCATATCTTATCATTGAAATTGCTCTCGGGGTAATGGCGATTAATAGTAGATATTTTTATACCATTACGCTTTTATTTGAATATATTCCTAACCCTTCTAATATATTCTGTGCTTACTTGATCCTTAATTTCTTCTTGTCTTACACCGTCCGCCTGCAAGATTCCCATATACTTGTACCAACTTCCTTTTTCAATATACTTCATAATCATTCCTCCATCTGGCATAACAATCCCTTCATTTCTGACAACCTCTTCTCTTTTCATAATTTATGCAGTCCATTTTGGCAATCCAAACTCCATTTTAATGTTGTACTTATACTTACAGTATTTACAAAGCTATCTATTTGGTCTTCACTTTTCGCAAATATTGAAGATCATCCCTAAAGAGGAAATGGTTATTGTTCTCTCCTTCCTTCTTCTCTCCTTCCTTCTTCTCTACTTCCTTCTTCTCTCCTTCCTTCTTCTCTCCTTCCTTCTTCAGTTGATGAAATATCGTGTATCTTCTAACATCAGTGTGAGCAGAATCAAAGCCAGCACAAATAGCAATGGCGAAAAACTGTCTCCTTGAAATATTCCACGCTTTATCTTAGCAATTCCTAGCTTTTCATCCACAGCAGTTTATTCAGAATTCCACTGTTTCATGCTTCCATCAAAACGTTGTCTCGTGTAACTGCTACCCCAAATATCTCCATGGATTTGTCTAATCAGCTGTGACACCATATCGTATGCTTTGCGATAAACTATGCATGCAACTCCTAGGGATGTCAATCGTGTATTAAAATCTTCACTATCATTTTGTCAATCAGCAATTCGTCTTTAGTTACCCTACTTCCTTTTCTACTTCTCTTTTGCTCCAATGGCAATAAATTATTCTCCTCCAAATGTCTGTGCAATTCCTCATTCGTCAACAGATTCTAATTAGGGGTAGACAAGTGATTGGCCTAAAATTGGATACCAAATTTCCTTTTCCACTTCCTTTGTTTTTGCCTGTCACTATCCACAAAGGTAAAATTTTCTTCTGTAGTCCAATTTTTTTCATATTCTACTGTACATCGAGTTCAGTTTTTTAATCCATCAACTCCATCCTGACCTGGACTTATCTATTTTGGCATTTGTATGGTTTGCGTTTTTAGTCAAATCAATTCGTATGCATTCTTGTACTTCTATACCATCTAATTCTTCCTCAATTTTCCTCAAAATTTCTCCGTTTTCTTGTATCCAACCATAACTGAAACGCTTTTAGCTGCTGCTAATATCAGTGTGTTTGTTAATGTTTATATTAAAGATACCGCTGCGATGGTAGTTTTAATCTTGTTAATCTCAACTGTGGCTGCTTTTGATATATCGTTAATTAAGGGGCATCCTATTTAGATTGCTTTTTTACATTGTTCATCACACCTTTTAATTATTATTGTTATTATTTTTTAAATTTTTTTTATCATTAGGGCTATCTCTATCATTAAATTTTAAACCCTAAAACCTGGTTCCAATTTGCTGATCACGCCGTAGCAGTGACATCAAATGAGTCCGCAAATCAACTGCTTTTGAATATGTTTACACGATGATGCAACTGGTCAAACATGATTATTAGAACGGGCAAATGCATGGCATTCACCATTTGCAAGAAAGGGTCGAAATCAGGACAATCCAAGCCTTAAGTCTATGCCAACAGAAACATTTTAAGACCCTTAGATCAGTGAAAAAGCTTTAAATACAATGGAAGGTAGTTCAATTTTGAGATGGACAATCAGAAACATTAAGATAAGTTATTTACAAAAATTAAGATGTGGCTTAATTCTCAATATCTAGTGAGCAAATTATCATGGCATTTTTCAAGAGCTGATATCAAGACCAACTTGGATTATTAATAATTTGATGAAGTAGCTCCTGCTTATAACTACCTTCGTAAATCGTAGATGGTTAGGAATCCCAGCTTCAGGGACATTTTCAATCGTCATGTTTACAAATAGTCAAAGTTGGTCTAGGTGCTGTAGATATTAGCATTAGATTTCAACAGTGCCAAGTAGTCATGAGACAGTGTTTGAAAAATTCTTGCTATTTTATAGCAGAATGTTGTTATTTATTGTTATTATCAAGAAAATCTAGCAACGCAACGATTAGTGATTCGTCATGTTTGGGCCAAAAAAAATATAATTTTACCATCAGTTACTTGAACAATACAATGCCAAATATGGGTAACATGTTAACGTGGGGTTTCACAGAGAAGATTGCATGTCCGCTGTGCCATCACAACCTAACACTAACCACGTGGTTGCAGGGTGCAAGAGCTCTCTCGACCCAGGAAGATACACATGGTGACATGACTACGTTCTCAACTACATCGCCAATACAATGTCTAGATTCTACAAGTATGTATACGCAGATCTACCATCATTTGCTTCCTCGTGTATCGTAACAGGAGATCATGACAATTTTTCTTGTTCATGAGTAAGTCGTCCCTATCGAAGAACTTACCATCGGTTTTGAAACAAATATGCAGGGAAACAGTAAAGAAAACGCGACAAATACAAATCGAAAAGTCGAACTCACTGCCAAAATATGATGACATTCGTTATGTTGATATGTCCATAGGTGCCTCCAGATTTATAGGAAAAGACAGCAAAAACTTTTTTGAGCTTTTACGAAATAAAAGCATTATAGAGAATTAAATTCTTTTCCTTAGTAATCGAATAACGAATATCTATATATGATCAACCTACTATATTTTTTGCCGTAGAAATAAAGAGTGGACATCTCCCGAACCTTTAAGCTTTAAATGTTAATCCTTTAGGATTTGTTTGGATCTTCTTGAGATAAATGTAAGTAACCAAACCAATGTCCAATTTTGGAGATTTGGCTGGATAGATTAGGTTTTCGCTCTTCTTGATTTAATTTTAAACTGTTACGAATGAAAGTTTCCTTTTATCATTAATACTATAACTGCCGTATTTCCCGGGAATAAATCGGGGCAGGGAATTATTTGAGGCCCGGGAATAATATATTTCAACACCTACTGTTATTAACTACTGAAATTAACTTTTTATACAGACATTTGATTGACAGTTGCAACTCGATATGCTAACAGTGGGATGATTTCGGTTTATGTGATAATGTTTGAATAACAAACCAAAACACTAAAAGTAATAAAAAACGAAGTATGCAAACAAAAAACAAAAAACACCTCAACTTGAGTGGTTAATAGTAGGTCCACCTAGATCATCGCACAATTTAAAAGAGATCTAAATGCCACATACATGACGAACATCTATAAAAAAAGGTAACTGAAGTAAAACCAGGTTTGGAAATGCCACCAATAAAAGGCAATTTTAGACAGAAAAATACTCCCCGGGGAATAATTTGAGACCCGGGAATTATTTTTTTGGTGAGAGCATTTGACCTGGGAATAATTCGAGGCAGGGAATAATTCGAGACCCGGGTATAATTCGAGGAAATACGGTATCTTGTTTTGCACACCATGTCAATCTTATTTATCTTTTGTTGCTCAACTAGATATTAAGTCAATACCCTTGACCTTAGATATCTAGAACTTTCCTGATAATCTTTGCTGTTCCTAAGCTTTCTGCATCATGTCAATCTTCTCTTCAACTTTTATCTTTGCTGCCCATAAGCTATATCCTTTCCCAATAGACCCAACGCCCCACTCACAATTGGAATCACACATACTTTTCTGCATCCCCAGATCTTGCTAACTTCTCTTTTCAAAACATAATGGCGTTCAATCTTCTCAAGCTCTTTCATCTTTACCTGCGTATCAAATGAGCATGCAACATCTATAATATAGCATCTCATTTGGTTTGCTTGTGTCTGCTATGTCACGTTTTGTGAGTGCAAGGTGGTGATACGCAGTGGCGTAGCGTCAGGGTATGCAAGGTATTCAGTGAATACCCTGGGATTTTCAGAGAAAAATATTAATAATAGCGTTTATTTTATTCCTGCGTGGAAAAAATAACTTCTGCTCAGTCGTATATCAAATTATAAATAAGGCCATTTCAAGGGATATTCTATTATATTTGGTGTAACGTGACCGCCACTTTCGAACATAGCTGTTCCTTTACAAATAATTATCGATGCTGAGATGCCTGCAGAAGCTAGAAGGTCCTGTATGCTGAGGAGGAGGATAAAGCTGTGGTATTTTGAGTTGTACGTCACCAAATAAGCAAAGAATCTCTTCCGCCGTGTTTTAGCCAATAAACAAGCCACATTTTACGAATAAATTAATCACTAATCGACCAAAACAATGGAGTAATAAGCTGTAAAATTTCAGCTTCCAGCCTCAGACAGGGCTTCAGGAGAGCCTCGACTTGGAGGATTGCAATGGAGTTTCCTCCTCCCCCTTGTTGCTGCAATCTGCGATAATGAATTCAAAAAGCAATTGTCATTTTTTAAAAATTAAATAAATGAGGAGAACTCCACAGCCTTTTGCTAAGTTGTACTGTGTTGAAATCAAGTACACTATACTACAGTCTATAAACAACAAAATCCTGGAAAAAGGTATTGTACACTCTAGTTGTTTATACTGTTTGGATTAGGCAGTTGGTTAGGCCTAACTAAGTTGCTCTCTCCCAATCTCTTCATATCTCTTCCTCATTCTAAGTTTGAAGGGTGCTTTAATAATTGCTTTTGTATAAAAATATTTCTTGTTTTTTTGTTGAATGCTGCTGACAGAAATTGCTTGTTTTTTAGACCTAACTACTGCGTTATTTTTCTGTTTTCACTTCCTGGTACAGACAACAAACAACCTTTACATAAAAATAGATGGGCCTACGCGAAAGGAATTTCTGCAAAAACATTTAAGTTTGTTTGGCAAAATGAACGGGCTAATCGTGTTTTAGATATTTCTATTATAGAATTTCTTAATTATAGAAATTGATTTTCTAAGCAATTTCCGCTTACAAAGTTATGACATTTTCTCACCCATTTAGAAGAAAGGTGTTTCTGATATTTTAAAAATTTCGCACTCCTCCCCATTCCCCAGCTTAAAAATAATGACCACTTCACGAAGTTCTTCTGGTAAATAACTAATGAGGACAATTCAATTCGAATAAAAAGACGTGCACAGGCCAGCCTTTTTTTGAAAAGGGCGTTTTCAGGCGTTCTGAAGGGCGTGGTACCCAAACAATTTTCCGGGGGCAGTACCCCCCGGACCCCCCTTTATTCTCGCTTCGCTCGCCTTGCAAAGCTGAATACCCAGTCGGTAAAGTCACGCTACGCCACTGGTGATACGTTTCAATAAAAAGTCCGACAGTAGCTTTACATTTCTACTTTCTAGTAATCTTTCTGGGGCATGTTCACACCACCGATCGCTATGGGGAATCCAAATCTTTTGGACAGTGCCCAATGTGTAACTTATGCGACCCTATCCTGGTGCCAGTGGCAAAACCTTTGCTGTTCTGCTCTCTTTTTTCAAATAGATATCGTCGAAAACCAAACTGCAAAGGGGCATCGCTCTTATTGATTCGCAATGTTTTCTTTTGGGATTTTGCTACGGGGGTGACTTCTAAGGAACCAAAGAATTCCAACTTGGCTTTCTTTGTTTGAAGCTTACAACCAACCCGTTTCTATGTGTTCATATATTATTGCAAAGAGTATGTGAAGGTTGGCACCATATTTGTATGTATGAAAAATGAGTTCGTGATTTGGTGATGCTGACGGAACGGATACAAATGTATATAACAGTAATTAGCAGCGATTTGTGGTGTAACCAAATAGCTGAGCATTCGTCCAATGAACCAAAAATATGTGCATCATATCCTGTCGTGTCCATTTATGCATTTCAAAATGATGGATCCCATAGTTGTTCATAGTGTTTCTTAATGAAATTACAACTATAACCACTGATTAAGCATAGAAGTTGGAAGTAATCAGAATATCCAACACTTCTGATTTAAATACCGGCATTAACTTCGGGTTTTCCTTGCTTAAATTCAACAATGTATTGCGTAAACATGGAAAATGGATATACATTTCCCGTTAGTGTTTTTATTAAAACCCTGAAGAATGCCTGTATGGTAGGACAAAATATTGGCACAAAAGATCAATTTCAAACATATTTCTGTTCGATTTGCTGTTTTGCGGTGTTCCTGCCTTGTAAAAATATATGTTATTGTTTATTGGAGTACTAGGATCAGGATATATGTCCTTTTTTATATATCAGTGTTTCTACGTTTTGGAAGACATGTCAGCTAGTAAGCTGGGCCTTTATTTTTCTGCAGCTACTTTAGCTCAAAAAGATTATATAATCTCTTTCATTCGTATTAAGAAAGAATTTTTTCAGATGCAGTTATAAATTGCATTGGGTTTTAAAATTTATTGTTTGTTGGTCAATTATTACCGCACCAGCTATCAACAGTGTTGCTATTTGTTATTTAAAGGCCAACCCTTAAATCAACGCTGCAGCGGGCATCTTTTTTGCTACGTCGCAATGTTTTGTTTTCAGGGTTCTGTTGCGGGGATGGCTCCTAACAAAGTAATTGTAATTTGACCTTTTCTGTTTACAACCTACTCTGTATCCGTTAGTTCTTCTTCAGCTGATATTCCAAACAGTACTTAAAGCCTGGATAACTTGTTATTTTTATTGAAATCACTCACTCTCATCAAAATGCAATACCCTATGCCTTATCTCCTCCTAATCCTTTTTCGAACAATTTACAATTTTCAAATCGATGTGACCTTATCTGTTGCTTACGGATATTACAAACCAGATATATTTTGTCTGATACAAATAAGAAATCAATTTAGCAACATAACTGATTTTCGTGTAAGTAAACCCGTAACGCAGTTCAAGAACATCAGAATCGAACTTGTTTTCTTCGGAAAATAGCCCCGAAAAATGCGATAGCTTCGGCGTTCATTAAAACTGCCTTGATTGCTACGAAATTGGCATTCTAAGTAGAAAGACATTTATGAATGAAATGACAGAGCGCCGACCGCTATAGGGGGAGGTGCGAACATCGGAAATCGCATATTGGAAACATACATACAGCCTATACGTTTGCGCATTAGTATATAGATATTTTATCTCACCATCGCCTATTGGCAAACCAAGTAGCTCCTCTAAATGACCTAAACAGAATTGAATGAAGAAGATATAAGCGAACTAGCTAGTACAAAAAGCGCTGTATTAAAATCATCATAGAATCTGTCGGTTATATATCAACTGTTGAAAGTTTCGATTCAGTTTCTTTGTTACCACAATTTGTTGCAGCCATTAGGTGTAAAAATGTAGTTCTTATAAAGCAGTAGAATTATTAAAGCATTCATTATAGAATTAAAATTGATAAGAGAAGCATTCAATGTTCGGAAATAATGCAAGAGTCAAGTCTGACCAACATACCAGGACGAATTATCACAAGCGTTCGAAAATCGTTTCACACGACACGACATTGATCAATCAAGTTATTTCTTCAACAAATGTTCATAAAAAAATTGCAGTAATTTGCAGTTCAAAAGACATGCTGATATGATAATGGAAAATCTGTAAGTTACTTGTCACAGTGATAATAGAAAAGAGATTCGTTTGGAAAGGGCTTCTGGAAAAATGGCTAATTTTCTTAGTTTTGTGAAATCCTTCCAGAACGAATCACCTGACCGAAGAGCGTTCGTCATCATAGAGGGTATTGTGATACAAAATTTAGTTCATAACTTGGTTGTTATTGAGCTCATAATGATAAAGTGATAACAAAAGTCAAGAAGAGTTTGAAAACGTGACTGAAGTTGTAAGCATAGTTTTATTCATATGTGTTGGAAACTATCCTCGGCATTATTGCCCGAATGATGAACAATCTACTTGCCACCCTGCAGTTTGTGAGGTTTGCTGGTTGGTGCAAGTTCTGAGTGCGCCAGTGAGTGACAAAGGGAAGTATATGCTTTCCCCTCCGCCTACAGCCCTCAGCCAACCTACTGGCTGGATTTTCTGCCATATCAAAGGGAAAGGATTTTCGAATTGAGGGTAACGGTTAACAGGAAGTATGCCAATAATTGCGCAACATTTACACAAATGTTTTAAGTAGTACACAATCTTTAGATAAACTACATACAATTTCTTGGGCTTGGGAAGTTTAGTTAGTGGCAGGGTGTAGTTTGTGAGGTTTTCTGGTTCGTGCAAGTCCTGGGTGTGCCAGTGAGCGACAAAGGGAAGTATGGGCTTCCCCCTCCGCCTACAGCCTCCAGCAACTCTCCAGGCAGGATTTGCTGCCATAACAAATTGTTTTACGAGATGATCTTGGGGAAAGCGTCACGAATGTGCACTTCCTGCACCCTACATACAACACCTCTATCTTAATAACAACATGACTGTCTCTAGTGGGGGCGCTATTATCATACACGGATGTTTTTCATTGTTCAGAACGCTATTAAAATACGCTGAGCTTTCTCTGAAAACTACCAAAATACGCTGCCCGTATCGCGCTATTAAAATACGCCGATCTTTCTCTAAAGACTACCAAAATATGCTGAAGGTTGAGATTTTGAAATACCAAATTTTGAAATACTATTCAAAGAAACACTAAAAATACGAATAAGCTTTACTTAAACTACGGGCAAATGGATGGGAGCGAGGGTTATTTTTCTTGCGCAAGGGCGTTTGGTTTGAGCGGCTGGCTGACAAGCTATGAGGTTTGGAACTTCTAGAGAGAGATTGGAAAAGGGGAATCGGGGTTTTCATATTCAAAATATTCCCAAGAAAGCATGAAACTAGTTGAGAATTCTTCAAACGAAGCAAGAAATTCCTGACAAATTTTCAAGTTAGTACTCCCATAGGGGTAATAATATGTTAAAATCTTTGCTTCTTGTGCCTGCGGCGCATTCCTTCGATTTTATTGCACTTTTATACCATAAATAAACAAAACTGCTTTTACTCGTCCTCATTATTGTAGGATATACATTTTTGGCAAAAAAAGCTCCTGAAATCCTAGGGTAGCCTGTTAGGATCATGTTTCCTGGGTTAATGTTTTCTATAGATAATAAAAGGGGGTTAGGGGTTACGACAACTTATATCGATTAACCACAGTTCACGCGTTGCCTGAACTTGCATTGAAAATCTTGGTCGAGCTCGCGACCACTATCATAATGATCACTATCAGAATTTTTTGTTTTTAGGGGATTTAATATGAATGAAACTGAGGAACAGCTCAATTTTTTTTTTACCTTCTGTATGGTCTCCAGAATATTGCCAAAGAGCCAACGTGCTATAAATCTCACACACGAAGATGTAACTATGTTGACAAACAAAAACTGGATTGTGCTAAAAGCTACTAGCAACAGTTGAAAGTAGTTTGTCAGACTTCCATAAAATGGTTGTTACTGTCCTCAAAACTACTTTCCCGAAACAAGGACCAGCATTTATTAGATATAGATGTTAGCTACAAACATCTAATGAAATTTTTTTCAAAAGCGATTTGAATTACAGCTCATTTGCAATTTCTTTTCATAGAGTTCAAGACAAACATGCTCCATAAAAAAATATGAGGGCAAATGGTAAACATTTATGACCCTATCTAAAAATAATTAAACTGAAAATGAACAAATTATCTAATCAAAATGCTGGCCCCTTCGTTTTTCAGTTACCCCTGATGCTATTGACAAGAATGTTACGAATCTAAATCCTAAGAAAGCTACAATACGCAAAAATATCCCTACTAAAATCCTTGAAGCTAACATTTTATTTAACTGGTCATTGGGCAGGGATGTGATGATCCTGTTACTACTAAGAATGGAAATGCTTAAGTGCTTGATAGCTCTGATATGAAAATAATTCGGAGTTCATTTTGATAGCAAACTCTCCTTCGACCATCACGTTTCGAAACTTTGCCATAAACTTAGCAATAAACGTTTTACGTTTGCTTGCATATCCCGAGAGTTGGATGTAAGGACAGCGAATCTTCTTTTGGTGAGCAATTACAGAAGGACTGTGTAGTAACTATTCACACAGAACTTTCATATACAAATGACCGAGATACACAAAATTGAAAGGACCTTTATCCTTCATTATGCTGGAAATTCTCTCTGAAATACAATTCACTACAATTTGCATAACAATTTGGAATTCATTAAACGAAGGGTGAGATCAGTGAACAACGGGACAGAAAGCTTCCAACTTAGGGGTCCGAAGCTGTGCCAAACGATAGCAACAACGATACGAAATTCAAAATCTCTTTTTAAGTTCGAATAAAGTTGAAAAATTTGTACGCAAAAACTGTACTTATAATATAGATATTGAAATTAAAGTGCAGAAACACCGCAAGACAACGAAAACAGCAGCAATATTTTAAAAATTTATTATTATCCTATATCTCGTCCTGCCGTGCAAAACTTCTTCGGGGTTTACAAGATAACGGTCAAATTTCTGTCATAAAAGAATTTACACCAATTTGAATAGTTAGGTAGGATAGGAGTGAGATAGGTGACGAGGAAATGCAGTGTACAAAGGGAGGCTGTGGATGAGAAATGGTGCAGTGGGCAGGTAGATAGATATGAAGGAAAAGCTGCAGTGTGTAATAGAAGTATAGAAATAATAGTAACAATAAAGTGGTGGCGGTGATGATTGTAAATGTTGTTAGCGGTCATTTGTCCTGTTCATGCCGTTAAGTGAAAGATTTTTGGCTTGGCCAATGAAGTCTAATTCTTTGGCTCGCTTAACACTCCTTCATATGCTTCAACATTTTCATTTCAAACATGAGTTATTTATTATAAATATCTTTATGTATCTGTTTTTAATTTATCCTTTTATTCTTTGTAAGTATTTTTTCCACGTCTTTCTCGAGCAATATTGTATATAACTTTTAACGTTGGAATTAATTAGCTACTCTTTTTAATTCGCTATCGTATGTTGTAGTCTAACGGTAAATCACGTAATAGTAATTTCTGTATCTAACTCACAATTGGCTAGGAGGGCCAATCCGAGGAAAATCCGTTGTTTATAATGTTTTAAAAAATCAAATAAATGTAAAAAAAAATGAATGTCCAAATGACACAAAAGCCCTATCTAACTTATACGCTGATAAGATTTTTGTATTATGTTATTTGTGATTTCTAGGTGCCTGGAATCTCCGGATTCCGCTTTTCTTGGGTGCCGTTCTTGTCAGAAACAACGGTTTCGGATGCTTTTTTCTAGCATGACAGAGAGTTCGTAGAGATTTTAGGAGATTTAGGTCAGAATCCTAACAAAACAGAACAAAGTAATTAACTGTAGAACTGTAGAACTACAACAAAAACGCATCCGCTTCTGCTAGCTGTAAAATCGCACTGCATTCATCTCTGCACTATTTTGTTAATTCATTACTCAATCATTCATTACGTAATGACGCATATTCATTCATTTAGAATGGCATGAAGCCGACAAACTAGAACAAGCAGCGATAGCTAATTTCATGGGTTTCAATTGCTGATAAATGATAAGAAGTACTTCATTAACAACCAATAAAATACTATTGCTTGCCGTTTTTCAATTTAAATTATATGTTGGATGAAAGAAGTATTTCAGATTTTACTTACGATATTCTATTTTATTCACTTTTTGGATTAAAAATGAAGCAATCTTTTCTTCTGCATGCACGTTTTTCTTATTTCTTTCATATCCTGAAGCAAAGACAAAGAAAGATGGTTAGCTATTTGGCAGATCCATCCATATTGGACCATCGTATGTATAGCTAGGTATTTCACTTGCAGTTCTTTGGCCGAGTAAGTTGTTTCTACTGTAACGGCTGTTAAATTCTAGAAAGGGTGATTTCACTTCTGGTGTCTATGATTTAGTGTTGTTTTCTAACTTAAGCTATCTAGATAAAGTTATTTATGCATATGATGTTCAATTTTCAGATTTATTTAGCCTATTGTTTGCAGCTGAACTATGCGCTTCAAAATTTCTTATATGCAATGTTGTTGGTTATCTCAATTTATATATTTAATCAGGTTACGTTCCTGACTAACTCCCTTAAAGTGCTTGTAAGGCCAAAATTTAACCTTATGTACTTTTGTTTTTATGCTATAGAATTGAACCCTGATTCGAAATATCTAAGTTTGTTTAGTCAAATGGACGATAATGGAACACTGAAATACAAGTTCGTAATCACAGGAACGAAATCTCCTTACAGGTTTATTGAATTGACAGGTTTATATGCATTGGAAAATTCTACCAAAATTGACAAAAATCAATTTTGATCTTAGACCGTCCGGCCTCAAAGTATTAAGTGTTTCTGGATTCGGTTTTTCTGTCAATCAGGCATGAGCAAGAAAAAGATTCCTGAAAAACAGATACAAATATGTTTGTATAGTTATAGCTGGGTTTACAAGATCATTATGGCGTTTACAGTATCATAGTAAATTATTGATTCTGCATTGTATATCAATGTTTTCATCAAATTGCCTCTTCTTGTTTTGCTGTTTTTGAGATCTCAAGTGAGTGATGAAATTTCTATAAATTTAAATTTCAGTATATAGATTTTTCTTGCTTATTTTGTATGATGAAAATTGTGATATTTAAGTATCTCAAGAAAAACATTAAAGGGGTAATTGGACTCAAGATTTTTGACAGGTCAAAGTAAGTCCAATGAGCAGGCAAATTATTGTAGGCTAAACATATGGCAAATGAATAAGGATTTGAAGAATTAGAGAGCAATTTATTCAAAGGGGAACAATCTATTTACCTTTTTCAAACGGGCGATTCTACATCCATTCGAGATTCTGGCGATTGCGATGAATTTTTTTTGCCCACGCCAAAGTTTGATCGAAATAAACAAAATATTTGCGCGCAATATTTTGTTTTTAACAATTTCAATGTGTTTATCTTTTAAATAAAAATTTTCTACCTTACAATCACTTTAATAATACCCGCTCCCTAGTTATGACTTATCAAAGATTTGCAGTCAGTTTGGTCCTAAAAGACAGAAAAGAGGACTTGTACATTTTCCGTTAATTGCATCTTGAGGTTTCGATCTTCTTAACAAAGAATTTATTTTTTTGGGGTTGAATCTAAGATATGTGACTGATGTTGTGTATTTTCTTTTTTCTTTTATGAAAATCATGTGAAACGCCCATTTCGGTACTGACATTATAATTAAAAAAAACCTACCATTTATAAGCAGACAGAAGATCATCAGAAGTAATATGTAGGCTCGACCAAACTTGACCATTTCAGCTGCACAAAACAAAACAAAATCAATAAGCAGTTGCTTTATCTCATTATGAGCAGCCAAAGAAAATGAGACACTCTGAATAAAGAATTTTAGTATTTTTTTTAAAATAATGCTTGTCCAAGGCTTTTCTTATGTAGACATGATTTCAGTGAATTGGCTTCAAAATATTTGTTTTGTGAAAAGAATCTCGCTAACATAGATATCACAACAAAACCTCGTATCCACGAAATCTATCGCCCTACTTAGAAACTGTGCTCTCGACAATTACCGTGTCGCAAAGCAGTCTGTTCTAAACTTTGATTGGCTGTCAAAGATGAAGGTGAAAACATTAGAATTTAATGAAAAATTTACATATTTTTTCATACTGAGAAGCGCGTGCAAAGGTTACAGTTGCTTCACTTACGGGCTCTCCCGCCCCCTAGCTAGTTTTTTGCTTAGTCTGGTCGGGTGTGTGATTGCATAAAGCCGAACAGGATGGGAAGATGCGGGGAAAGAAACAAGGCCAGTCCTGTAGCTGTCGTATATCTAGCCCAGAATTTTCCCAGTCTGTCGAGTTGAACTGAATGGAAGATGACACTGTCGGTGTGTGATTGAATGGATGTATTTATGAATCTAAAACCTAACACAAAATTTAAAATCATCTGTGATATTTCCTTCAAATTTCTGTCTGACCAACTGTCGATGGTACGGTAGTTGCTTGCGGTTACAACGGGTGATCGAGAATCATGGTTAGATTTCGGCAAGGAAGCCTTTGAAAAATACAACATCCAATGAAGACTGTAGCCGTGTCGATCTACCGTACAGCAAACCCAGAAGCCAAGACAAAGAACATCAAACGAGCAGTATAGCGGACATTTTTATAAGGTATTTCAGAGAACTTACGTCGAAATATATTATCTCTTGCTCCACTTAATCATTTCAAAGCCTGTCGTGATACTTCTGTTTATCTCTCCAGTGTCAAGTCTCCTCCTGATCCTTTCCTGCAGTTTCATTTTGCTGTCTTAACAACAGGCTGCTGCAACAAGCCAACGGCCGGACAAAGACCAAACTCTGGATGCCAAAATTTTTCTTTCGCGCAAGTTTGAGGAGCATTCCTGTCTAACTAGGTCCAAGATTGAATCTCAACAAGAGCGAATCAACGCCTTACAGCGACTATTTTGGCCCACGCAACAAAATCTACACAAGAAACCACAGGGTGCCCATGGACGAACGCCACCCTCCTGCAGACAATCTTGTGGCAGGCACAATAGTTTTGGAAGATATATTTTTGCTGCAAGGTTACCAGGGCCCTCTCCCATCCGATGCTGATTCTGTGACAGCCTACAACAAGGTGCAGCGGGACTGTGTTGCCTACAAAAGGAGATTTGTAATCTCTCGCAGTCGGGAAACGTTTGGTACTCCCAGTAGAGGGTCCTATCGGAATAACCAACGATACGAACTTGACTCTTTTATAAGTGAGAAACACACGACCAGTGGCGTAGCGTCATGGTATGCAAGGTGTTCAGTGAATACCCAGGGATTATTGTGGAAAACAGGTTTTGTTTCAATTCATGTGTGGAATAAGTCACTCCTATCAAAATAGATTTGCCTATGCAAAAGAAATTTCCGTAAAGACATTTCCTTTTTTTAACCAAAAGAATGGGCTTTTTGATATTTGTATTACAGTATACCTTTAATATAGAAAAAAATCTTCTAAGTAATTTCCGCTTATGGCCTGCGCCAGTATGTATTTTCTGAAAAGGGCGTTTTGAGAATATCTGTAGGGCGTGGTCCCCTCAAAATTTTTGTTAATCTATCCGCGAATACCTAGTCGGTAAAGTCACGCTTCTCCGCTGCATACCACTCACCCCTTCAAGCGCACGAAAGTTTACTATACCCCTTAAAAAGTCTAGCACGATCGCAGCAGTTGTGAATGGCGCTTCCTTGAACACCTTGAGGCAGGTTTCCTTTAAAGAGCATGCAACAAATTTCCAGGACACAGCTAACCTGATTATCATATCACCGGAGCCAAGCTTCGTGGAACCAAAGACCCATAGGAGTTCTAAGTAATCAAATGAATCACTTACCTCCCGAGCAACTCCAAGGTCTCATAGAAGAAATAGATCCCCCCTATCGTGCAGTCAGTCACGCTTTTCGAAAAAAATTGTATCCATTAGCTGCCACCTAACAGTTCGATAGCTATCGCCTTGTGTTGTGGATTAAGGATTTTTAAACAACATCGTCAAAGTTTCGGGCTGGCCTGCACACTCTGTCCAGCAATGCCTTGTTTTTGTAACTGGCTTTCGGTATATCAGTTCGATTGATTACGATAGTCGTTACCATCGAATGCTATGTGCTGATAAGTGCAAACCAATTCAAGCACTCTAACAACGGTTTGGATTTGGTCAATAGACGTTTAAAGTAAGACAGTAAGTCGGCTTCTTCTCCATTTCAACGCGCAATGGAACAAACATTTGCAGATCTGCATGAGTGCATTCTGCCTCCTTTCTATTTTTCTAATCACTTTGCCATCTTGAAAAAATTCTATCTCGTATCAGAAAATTAGGAGTCACCCTTGACGCTCTGAAATGAAAATTCTTTCAAACATCACTACTATATCTTGGTCACATAATTGACTATGGCACAATTTGCATTGATCCATAACGCACTTGCGCAATCATTGATATGCATACACCTTCCAAGTCTGTCAAGGAATTTTTTCGATTGGCTCAATTTCGATAATAACTGCTTCTCTGCAATTCTCGAGTGCAAAACTTTCGATAATCACTGCTGCACTGCTTGAACTTACTCAGCCTAACATTCAATTTCAATGGAATTTACAATTTCATACCACATTTAACACAAAAAAGAACATTCTGACTTCAGCACCGGTTTTATGTTCCCCCCCAAAACAGTGATTTTTCATTCTTGTGACTGATGCATCAGATAAAGTGGAAGGCGTATGTTTAAAAGACGACCCAATGATCATTTCAGAAACATTGTATTTCCTAGCCGAAATTTTAACAGCACTGGAGTGGATCGGAATATAATTGAAAAGAAGGCTCATGTTACAATATTTAGAACCAAGAAGTTCAGACATTACTTCCTTGTAAGCAATTCTTACTGCAAACTGCATTCGAACTGCGAAAATCGGATCTATAGGTTTAGGTTATAGCCAAAATTTCGCAAAGTACTTAATTTGGAGTTTGACTATACGATTCAGAACATACCCTCTATGGAAAACGGAAAAGTAAATTCTCGAAGTGCAAAAGGGATTGTTCGAGTTGATGGGTGTAATTTGTGCCTCAATAAACATCCTTGATAAATACACACATACAAAAATGGGTGTTTGCAATCTTTAGAACACTGATGGGAAACCAAAAGTGAATTATCCGTGACTTTTATTAGGAAATTTGATGCTGTTATCGAGTTCAGAGTGGCAACGTTTTGTGTCACAAACAGTCAAAACAGGGGGAATTCGTCACTTCCTTAAACAGCACAGGATTTAAGATTAATCAGTTTACACCCATTCAAACTGTCTTTACAAGATGGAGATCTCAAAATTGCCTTTCATCTACGGCAGAAATTAAAAACAGCATTAAGAAGGCTGCAAAATACCGGATTCAACAGCTACACCGCGGGTTTCACATATTGTTGCAGCGCCTCAGAAGGGTCGTAATGTCAGAATTTGCTTAAATATGAGGTCTCCAAATGAAGCAATAGAGAGAGCACGCCATCAGATGCCAACCGTTAATGATAAAAGCTTTGAACTGAATGGTACTAGATATTTTAGCAATATCAAGCATATTATCACTTAGAGTTTGTTCGTCTCTACATTTAGCACACTTTGAGCACTCATTCCAAAATCATAACAGCAAAAGGCTGTTGTAATAGCACAAGAGATTAGCCATGATAAAATCATTATTAAGAGAGACAGTATGTTTGCAGGAATCGATGATCTTGTGGCCGACATCGTCATAAAATATCTTGTGTGTCAAGCTGTTGCAAGCAAGAACCACCAAACCTATTAAGTCAGCAGATATGCCGTCTGGTCCATGTGAAGTTCTCCATATCGTCGATGTTTGTGGACCATTGCCCTCAGGTAAATCGTTATAAGTGCGGATTGTTCAAAATTCACGATACCCGAAAACTAAAATTTTCATTCAAAAAAAGCTTCAACATATATTCCAAGTTAGATGGAATGTTTGCCACACATAGCATCCCAGTCATCTTTAGGTCAGAAAATGACTTACCAAAGGTCGGTACTAGATCCCCGAGGAGTTACGTACATGACGTCATATATTTTTTGAAATCGAGATTGGCATAATCTGGCGAGTTTAGGCTGCGGTATGCAGTGGAAACTTTATGTCTCGAAAGCTGAGCTCCTTTGAAGAACTCGAGGTCGTAGAATACAGAATGGGCAGGAAAGGAGCTCCCTTTTTGAAGCTGAAATGAGATCAGAAAAAGCAACCTTTTTAGCGTATCGTGCAAAACTATAAAAATTGAGATTTTTCACAAAGTGTCGGTATTAAACTTTTTTTCAAGTCAAATGTATTTTGAAAAAAACAGTCGTCTTCTCCAAGCAGCCTCTCTATCTATTTCATTCGATTCTCGATTTCAAAAACATATGACATCATGTACGTAATTATTCGTTATTGCAAAGCACTTGGAATATGGAATACACCACAAGCCAGTTACTCCACTATGGCTCAGATCCACAGCGAGGTTGAGCGGTTTAATCTACCTTACGAATTTATATCAAAATTCAACAAAACACCGTATGAACAGATGTGGCAGCAAAGTTGAAGCTGAGAATAAAGAAAACATAGAATAAAACGGAATGTTTGCATTTTCAGATGTTTGTTGTAGACTGTAACAATGATTATGAAAGTGAAACAGACACTGCTGAATTAGAGCCAGATATAGACAAAGAGATGCAGCAAAGAAATTAAATGACTACAGAGAACAACGAAAGACGAAATCACTGGCCAGTTCGGCAGACAATTATTCAGAACATTACGGAATATCTGTAAAATCGAGCTTCATAGCTTAAAGGACAAATGTTTATCAAAACGGGTCATTATTTTGAATTCGAAGTAAGAAGATTTGTTTACTTTCTGTTATCAATTCTGAACTAATGAATATGATAGGTCCCTTACTATTCATGATATATATTATTGATTTATTGAAACGTGTTATCAAAGGAGCAACTTAAAAGTTACAAACATGGCTACTAGATAGTTACATTCAAAACTTTTATTTCTCCCATGGACCTTCCATATGAAAAGCCTGAAATTGACTAAACTCAAACGAAACCGTGATTATATTAACAGAACGGTTTTTTCTTCATTGAATTCTTTTATATTTTTCTTCTATTTTCTATTCTTCTTAGAATTTTCGTTAGTGTTAGTGTTAAAAAAGAATAATAGAATAATGATAATTTCGTATTCAATTTATATCGCTGAGTGTAAGCTTGACAGAGGAAACGGGCACCTAGCCCTAAAGCTCATTTGAGTTCTTTCTAGGTGTCCTAAGCTCCACACTCGTCGTTTAATCGGTAAAAAGTTGTATTAAAAGGTTATATTTTAAATTTTGCATGCTATTAGCTGCCGTAAATATGTTGGTTGTAAATCAATAGCTTTTATTTGAATGAGAATGAAATGGAATGAAATGAAATGAGCTCCCAACATTGACGCTGATGATTGAGGAAGAGTATTACAATATTAAGTATTACATGCCGTTCTACTGGAATCAATTTTTTGCTTAGAAATATGAATTATGGTATGCGACTAACAGGGCCTCTTTAAAGGAATCATAACTAGGGGGGGGGGGATTTCAAAAGGGACCTCAGTCTTGCCGCGAGAAATAATTATCTTTATAAACTCCTTAGAAACCCTTTTGTTTCTTTCAAAGCATTAAGTACTGGTAGAAGGTACAACATAGAGATTGATAGTCTATTACGACGAAAAATAATCTCATAAAAACAAAAACACATTTAGCTACATATTTTTTTTGCAAAGTTTCTTTCACGATATGAATCAATTTTTGGCAAATTTATTGTACTGTCCTTTAATGTAAGGAAATTTTGAGCTGCAGGTCTTGGATTAAACTTGATACTGTTGGTACACCATTCCAATGAATCACTAAATAAAATTGACTGTTGCTTCAGATGTGGCCATTCGCAAGACTTAAAATCGCATGTTGTATGAATGAACACAATTTCCCACAGTCATACTGTGCGGACAGACAGAAGAAAAAATTGACAACAACTTTGTTACTGACTGCTTGTTACATCTTAGCATATAAAATAGGGGGACTCAATCATCTTTAGCAGCAATGAAAGAGCTTGGCAGCATGGCATAAAAACGTTCTAAAACAGCATCCCCTATTCTTCCTTGTTGCATGAACTGGGTTTCGCTCTTCGCTTTCACATTGAAAAGTGCGAATGGCCAAAGAAAAAGGAACCATGGGGAGGGGGGGGCTAAACACTATAAAAACTGTAACTGGATGGGCAAGCATGATAGCTGGAGGGGTTTTTGCCCCCCCCCCCAGCTTTCATATTCAAAGGAGCACTGGCGGCTCAATAAAATGGGTTTCAACGCAGACAAACTCAAACATATAGCGATAGGCCAATGAAGGCTGAAAAATATCCTAAAAGAGCTAAAAGAAACCGAGGCCAATCAAAAGAAAATAGGTAGGGTTACCAAAACAAGATATTTTGTCCTAAATATAGACAAAAATGGGATTTCAGTATAAAATCAGTAAAAAATAAAATAAACTAAGGTTAAATGTGGTCGCTCCCTAATTAGGAAGCTGAAGTATATTTTCTCGCAGTGAAAGCTAGCTAATCTTTTTTAATATCATTTTTATTGTTCTTATTATCATTATGTAGCTATTTATTACATTTTTGCAAATGGCAAACTTACTGTATAGCGTAAAACGACTGAGTTTTACAAAGAA
>JAACYV020112450.1:0-10631 GCA_009936425.2 Chrysaora fuscescens
GTGGATGTGTCGTTTTTCGGTCTTCTGTGCAAGGGGTGGATTGTAACCAAGTTATAATTATTATATGTATTTTAAACACGCTTACGTTTTTTACCTTAATTTTAGCATTTTATTTTCTATTCAAAAACCTTGTATGTTATCTCTTTAGTTCAGTGAGAAAATTATAGTCAACACATAACTTTGTCATTCTCTGGCTCCGTGTTCTCTGCACGTACAATAGGAGATTGGAAACTACGACTTTGGATAGCTCTGAATACATCGAGGCTAAGCGCTTGATTTTAGTGAACTCAGTTCAATGTTTACTCAATAGTTCCCAATAGTTCAATAGCGTCTTTTATGCACAGGGAGAGTCCTATGCACAAACATCTCTCTTCATTAAAAAATATGGGGGCGCTGTCCGTAACACTTACTGGATTGTAATAGTTCCCATAATTAATAACTTTCGCAGCTATAGCTTGGGTCTTGGAAAGCCTTCAGGGAAAGCTCAAAGATGAATTGGTGTTCAATCCAGTGCGGCTATCCTGCATTTAAGAGGACCAAGCCTTAATGCACGCAGCGAATTTAATTGATTTTCAAATCAGCATTGGCATTTGGTTTTAGAGGCACAGAAGGAAAGTCAGCATTTTAGATTATATCGGCATAGCCCCCAATTTTAATAAGAAAAACAGAGACAAACTAAATCTTATATCATAAAGCCTACTGTTATGCGTTGCTTGTATATATGCAAGTGGTTAAGTTGTCGTTGCTCCATCTTGAACTTCCAGTGCTAAAATATCGAATCACATCATTCTGAAATCTGAAATTTGAATTCAGCTCGATTCCATGTACTGCGTGTATTACAACTTGATACGCTAAAGCAAAGTAGTTTAATCAATGCGAAGTGAAATGCTACCAAATTTGGATCGCAGAAAAAAGCCAGATTTGCTCATATCTTTCATGGTCAAATCATATCTAGCTACGTTCCAAATGCTAGTGGAGATAATTAGAAAAATACTGCATCCAATGGATGCGTTACTTAAATGTTTGGTCAATGTTAACATGTTTCGCTGCTATGGAAATCACGTGCGAATGTTTCAGCTACCAAGATTGGAAACAATATAGACGCTTCACCAACAACCTTGAATGGAATAAAGAATTATATCTAGAAATTAAGCGAAAATTGTTGGAAGAAGAAGATCAATACATTTCAATTAAGCTCGATTAGTCAGGTTTCGTAGGCCACGAAAAAGCAACATAAAATATAGAAGAATAATCAAAATCATCCAATTGCGCGTTTAGAAAACTTATAAACAGACAGGTTGCCTCACTGATGAGGTTGCCGTTTGGCAACAAAATATTTGAGATACAGAATTTGTTTTAATGATTAGATAGTTACATGTGGCTTAGAAACAATGGTAAACTATACAAAACTACCAAACTACAACTTGTCGTAGAAGACATGGAATCAAATAAATATTTAGGGAACAAAGTTAGAATCTGTAAATAAAGGAGGCAAAATTATAGAGTAATAATTCAAACTCTGCAAAACAAAACAGATTTTGAGGATTTGTTTTAAATTGAAAAGAATTTCGGTAACAAGTTTTGAGATCTTTGTGCAATGACTGTAAATTAATCTAATAAATAATCTTGAGGAGTTTGTTCGCAATTAACCCCATAAGAGAGTTATGAAAATTGACAGAATGCATCCTAATTGATTATGGTCATTAAAAAGACAATTTTAAAAACTTCTTTTGAGAAAGTTCCATCAGAAAATAATAATATAGGTATTGATACCTTCACAGGTCTGGCAGTAGTTTTGATTTTCCCCCAAGAAACAGCTTCATTGGGACTAGCTCCAGCATCACTCCCCTCAAATTCCATTCCAGTGTTGATAAAAACAGCATGGTCAGCACCATTTCTCTATCATCAAGAAACAGTTAGAAGCATAAAAGGATGCAACAAGGAACGTCAGCAAGCAATTGATTATTTTAGGTCTGTGGAAAATGCAGAAGATGCAGAGGTAACAATTTCATGCCAGACATAGACAGGGGGCAAATCTCTTTGCAAAAGAGCGTACAAGATTTGTCTAGAACAGTAGCATTTTCAGGGAATTTTCCAAAATTTCGTGAAAGATAGCACTTTAACGCACTTTAAACATGTGTGTTTTCCTTTGCAAATATTACAATTAGGGACGTTGCTGTTCTCCTATCAATAGTGAAAGAAATAAAGCAATTGCAAAGCTTTTGTCAAATAATTTCAAACAGGAACAATTTAACAAGTGACTTACCATCATGTTAGCATTGCAAACATGATGTTTGGCTAAACCGCCTCCAAGAATCAGCAATCCTGTGTTTTTTGCATTCAAGGCCAAATCATTGATTTTGCGAATATCTTTGAAAGAAAAAGTATTTGTTCTGAAATTGTCTGATTAACACTTTTTAATCAGATAGCAGCTTGCGTTTGAGTAAATGTGATATGAATTTAGGGAAAAAACGTAAGGCTTGCTAGGGTAACGCTTCAGCAATGATATGGAAAAAAACTAGAACGAAATGTTACTGGCAATTTAGCAAAATCAAATGTCTTATTTTGAAATAATGTGGGGTCTGTCTGGGAGTCCATTGAAAAGCAGGGAATTCAAAATTCGACAACGAAACGAAAAAAAAAACACGAAATCAGTGAGGTCCTCGGTTTTTACCTGGCCTATTCCAGTTCATAATTGCCCAATTTGGCTAGAACTGGTATCGTTTGAGACTTATACGTTTCAAATTATAACTTGAGTTTAAAGCTTTGCATAAGGAAAGGAATATAATAATGAAATGTTGAATTTAATACAAATACATCATTGACTGATCCAGTTTGTTATGCTTTAAATTCTTTAAATTTACACAATCTAACCTTAGTAACTACTAAAAAAGCCAAACGGATTTTTATCAATAAAAAGATGAGACCTTCTGCAATATCAATCCTTAACCCAGGATGCTTGTAAGAGAAGAAATATACGTTATCTCCGATAGCTCCATCCGTGATTGCAGGGCAGAACACAGGTATTTTGTTCTAGAAGCAAGTATCAACAATGTGAGTACATTTGACAAAAAATATTCTTAAATTGATAAAAAAAAACAATATTAGGTTCACAACAATTTATAAACAAATGAATGTGTTACAATACAGTTAAGAGGTTTCTTTTGATTTAAACACTGTATAGCTATCTTCTTATAAAAAAGACAATTTAAGCAATTTTGCCTGCAACTACGGTATATTCTAGTTAATTCGATAATACTCAATTTGAAATAAATCTTACCTTGTGTGTCCAATAATATATTGACTCTTCGTTATTGATTTCTTTGCCCATCAAATCAATCATTTTTGATGGTGTCCAATTTATGTTCTTCAGGTCACATGAAATTGTAAGGAAAATTAGCATGTAGCTCCTTATAAAGGTTCTTTGATTTGGAACTAATCGATTAACAAGTTGAAGGTTTAAATCAAAAGGTAAAATTGTTATCGAATATATCTTCTATGGGTGTTTGGGACTATCTAAATCAAGGTAAAATGAGCAAGAGCATTGCTGAAAACCTTCTTCATATGAAGTATGCTTCATATAGATATAGCCTTGAAATCCATCCATTCTTGGCATTGACATTTGAAGATGAGCAGCATGTCCTATCTTAGCAGTGCAACAAAGAAAAGACTGAAAAACGACTTAAAACCGAATCTCTTTCAAATGTTCCAAAATTGACCACCTTTGGTTTCGGGTCAAAACAAAAAGAAACTGAAGGAAGTTGGCGTCGAGGAAGATCTGTGCAAACTGGCTAGCGACAAAGAAACCAAATGATATCGACCTTTGAAACACTTATTGATGCCACAGAGTAGATCGTTCAGATTCTTGTGAAGGGGCCAACACTGGTAGCAGCAAAGAATAATTCGAGGAAGTGTTTTTGGCATTCTTTTCTCTAATGATGCTGGCAGTTGACAGGGATCACCAAGGACTACTGGGCCACGCAGATGGATGTCTTTGCAATTTAAGATGGATGTCTTTGCACTCTAAGTCAGCAAGTTCAAGGAAAGGGAAGAATAAAAAACCCGTTTTTTAGCAAGTCAATTTCACATTTGCTTTTTATTGCAAGTTGTGGGACAGTGCAAATCATTTTTCAAAGAGGGTTTGATGATTGAAAACAGCCAAAGCTACTTCGTGTGCATGAGCGCTCACTTCTAGAGCACACTTCTAGAGCATTCAATCTTGCAATCGCTGGGAAACAAAACAAACCTAATTAATACACAACAGCTAAAGCAAATGCAGAAAGAAATACTGGTCAAGGTGTAATGTCGAGCAATAGGGCCTTTCAAGGTAGTACAGTTCTTAGGAGAAAGGGGGCTAGCTCTTTATGGAGATTCTAACATCATTCGGAATTCAAATAGTAATATTATTGACAGAATCATGGAGCTCATTGGAAAATTGTCGGAATGGGAACCAAGGATCTGGAAACCCATCATGGTTGTGCAATTATGAAGGAAACTATGATTATTATGTTAGGAAATGACTTGCGTCCATAGAAGAATCAAAATATGCTAGCGTCCAGTAAAGAATCAAAGTTTGTTCCATTATCGCGGACTCCACCCCAGATATTGCTCATGTGATCATCTGACTTTGGTTTTATGGTACGGTACATTGCTTACACGCACCCAACACTTCCGGTATTCAAGCAAGGATAAAAGTGTTGTCGACGATTAAAGTAGCTAGTGCGGGTAAAGAAGTAGAACCCAAAAACAAGCCCTTCCTTTGGTATATCTTGACCATTATGGTTGACGCAACCAAAAAGTAATGGGAGAGAACCGTCATTTTTTTATGAACAATATGCGAATTTCTGCGAGTTACGGCAGCTCATAAGATTGCCCAGAGAGAAAGTGATTCCTTCGAGCGATGTTTATAAGCGAAATATATCCTTTGGCCAGCATTCTGGTACCTTTTTAGCAATACTTTAAAAGCAAAGACATTTTTGGAATCAAAATATCAGGAATTCAAAGACAGAAGGAGAAGAAAAACTAAAAATGAAAAGCCAGCTGACAAGTGCGCAATTTGTGGAGCAGAACTAGCCGGCGAAAGAGCCTTTTAAGTAAATACATAGCTGCCAATCATTGACAGCCTACAAACTGAGCTCTCCCGACGCGAATAGCATATGAGCTTAAAGGTTTAGCTTCATTGTTAATCTAATAGAGAGGATGCGGGTATCGGTGCTTACTGCAAAATATTGACAAATGCACAACCAGATTACTTTGGTGATGAAATGGAATGGAAATTTGGAAGTAAAAGGAATGTAGCTGCAACTTGTCCAATGCTACGATAGCACTCAGATTGCTGCTCACATTCCAATGCGGAGTTGCCTCTGCTGAAATAAGTTTTTTCAGTCCCGAAAGGGTCAAGAATCAATTGAATTGAAATGAACGATGTCAGGAGAGCGAGTAGATGCCTGATGACAGCAAACTGTGATGTTTTGACGCATCATAAATAAAAATATGCATAATGTAACATAACAATTTTGGGTCGTTTTGTTGGCATTATGCTGAAAAGTATATCGGGTGGGCCAGAAAGTGTGATCGATGCTTCTGTGGAGTTCCTAGAATACCACTTTTCCGTTTCTAACAGGTCAAAATGAAGAAACCCAAAATATTTCGTAAAAAAATCTATATACACTTTAGCAGTATTGCTTCAGTTTGAATTCCTCAACGTCATGCTATTTTCATCAAAGTTACTAATCAAGGCCTGTCAAATTAGTCATTTGTTCGACTTTTCCCTTTCTTTGGTGATATCAACAAGTTTTGTCATGACTAATCGTACAGCCTTTTCCTCACAAATGCACGCTAAGGCACAACGTGCTAAGTTAAAGGGGCCTTCATCAAGTTTTAAAAGCACTCTGATGTTAATGAAACACGAGGAGGCACTCCGATAAAATAGGTAGTGGTGGGGCAGATATGAGCTACCCAGGATAAAGACACCTTGTGAATTCAGGTCGCTCCTATTAATCAAGTGAAATGTCTATAAAACAGCTCTAGCAAAATGAACGAGAGCGAACATTAATACTATCCAGCAATGCTCGTTTCAAAATCTGCCAAGCTAATACCTTAAATCATAGTATTCGCACCTTAAAATCTCAGAACCTAATATGGCGGATTTTTATTTCTTGGACCTTGGCTTTCGGATCTTCCATTACAAATCCTTATTTTGTTTTCATTAATGTTTGGAGAGATGCGTTGGGTTGGAGAGATTTCTCGGTTACTATGATTAATTCATACTCATCAGATTACTTTCTTACTTTAAAGTAGAATGACTTTTGCCCAGATGAGCGAAGAGTTGCATCAAAAAATTAATATAATTCTCATAGGTAATATCGCTCAAGTCTGTCACGCATAAACTATAATTGTTCTTAAGGCATAGAGAGTAACTAGATCTGCAAATAAGGCTTACTAAATAGAGCTGACAGTTAATGTCAAATTGGGTAAAAATTTGCAGAAATAAGGGAGCCAAGATACCTTTGTCTCCTGATCCTCTAGCATCTTTGTAAGGATGGGTGCAAACCAATCCTCAAACAGACAATACCCGTTATTAGGAGCAATGAGATTTCCAATACGATTTAATCCTTGCTCTCTTGCTTTGCGTCCATTGTAGCTGAATTCGTCAATGAAAGTAGGTGCTAAACATTTTATAAAATCTTCTTCAATCCCACCCGCTGTTGTTACTAGACAATCCACCTTTGAAAACAAAAAAGGGATTTTACGTTTGCCCAAACTGTGAAGCAAAATCAATAGCAATTTTACCATAATTAAGAAAGAGATTAACTAGGAAACACTAGTAACATTTAAAGCAAAGAAAGAGTGCAACGATTAAACAGTTTACCATAGAATGCTTCACCAAAAACCTGACAACATCTCTCACACCACATGAAGTCATATTTGATGTAAAACCAAGAAAAATGCTGAGATTTGTTTTCGGCTTAACTTCCTGGTCAATGTATGGGCTGGCGTCTTTTAATGGTTCCTTTCTTTTCATAATCTAAAACAAACACAGCACTTCACATTTTGCATATATTCACTTCATACATTCCCAAACCCCACTATGCCCCTAACATTTGGCACCCTTAACTGCCAAAGGGGTGGTGAAATCGTATTTTGAAGCTGATTTTTTGTACGCTTTTCCAGGTAAACTAAAAAAACCACGCCCAGGTGAACGTTTTTGAGTACGATCAGGTGGTCTCGTGTAAACGGAAGGTCAAAGTGGATATTTTCTGAACCGTACTAGCGCAAAGCAGCATAAAGCTGAAGCCCCCTTGTTGAGGATACGATTTAACGCCAGTGCGAAAATCCGCCTTCCCTACGTTTTGAATCATTTAAGCATGCGTAGGAGACGATTGGGTTGCTTATTTATACGCATCAAATGATAAAAAACAGGAAGAATTTTCGGACTTATATCGGTTCGTATCCCCACTAATTGCACGTACCATTCCGCCACTATTAATAGCTTACAGAGGCAGTAAACTATGGAACTCTATTACTGAAGAAACCTAATACTGCATGAATGTGCCAAGCAGGGGCGATTCTGGGATTGGGAGGTGCATAGGAATTTGCCTGAAACAAGGGAAGGGGCTGTTTTTCTGTCCGACAGATTACAGTACAAAGATAGATAAAAAACAGTAAAAATAATGTTGCATTGAATTTTTATAATAAAATACACATTAACAACAGCATGAAAGTGTTGGAAAATTTATTTCAGTCGAATGGATGATGTTTTCATATTGCAAAATATCCCCTTTAAAACACAGGAAAACAAGTAACATCAAAATAAAGACTGGTTTTGGAGAAGGGTTTCTGGTTCATTTTCTAAGTTCTCTGTTTTTCTTGATAGCCAGTGTTTTTGGTGCACAATTAACATCAATCCTGTCTGCAAGTCCTTTTCAGATGCCAAAATAAAAACATTGTCCAGACATTCGCATTTCATTGTTTAACAAAGAAAGTTTTGTATGATCTCATTTTACTGAGAGTGCACCAGTGCTTTGCAACAGTAACTGGTGATAGAGACCGGAGCTTTCAAACAGAAAATACTGTACATTTGAAATATCCTCATTTTGTCCAAGGGGTATTTGCAAACATCATGAACATGATTAACAGTGACCAGAATGGTTAACTCAATTATCATTATCAATAAAAGTTCATCAAGCATATTGAAATCCCCTTTTTGCATTGTCAAGATTGTAGTCTCTCTAGGGACAAGTGGCATGAACATTAGTGCAAAACCAAATAAAAAAGAGTATTTCTTTTGAAGAGAACAATCTTTTTTTCAATCATTTGTGGTCATCAACATACTCTGATAATGAAGCCAATTCTTTTGCATCAAAGGACCCCACACTGCTTCAATCAATTGGCTTCTGTAAACCAAATGGTTTTTTGACAGATTTCTTAGTTTAAGATAATTTCTGATGCTTTTGGTATGCTTGTGAAGGGCTGCCTCTTTTACAACTTTATCTGAAAAAAAACCTACAGTTTTTGCAGAAAATCATTCATGTATTAAAACAGAAAAATTCCCAACAATGCTACTGTTTTAGAGTATTAATTGTCAGTTACCTTTATTCATGAATATTCCTCCCATGATAAGCATTACTCAACAATTTCCTTTGCAGCTGGGAGCCTGATGTGGTACCATTTGTTCTGCAGTGGATTACAATTTTGTGATTCATTACGATAACAATATGGGTTTTGATATTGCAAGGGAGTCGATCACCCAAACCCCCCTGTAGTATCACTTCTGGTGCAAAGCTTTTTGCACAATCTCAAAGAGATAAGAGGGAGGTAAGCCTGTGGAACTTCAGGCTTTGTATAAACTTTATGCAAAGTATTTGCTATGTACCTTCGGCATACAAAGCTTGACGGTAGTCTTGGAATACCAAAGCTAATTTTTTCTCTTTTCATTTCTTATTCCACTACCCTTATCATAATGCTGGTCTAATTTAGTTTTCTGAGATTTAATATCCTGTTCATTATTTACTCTTATAAGGTGGGGTGGCTGTCATTAATACATTATTGTTAAGATTTGTTTATGTATAATATTGTATAAATTACTGTGTATGTTATTGGTTATGTGTATCATTTAAATATTTGGTGTTAATTGGATAACCAGTTACTTTATAACCAACTAGAATGAATTTTTGCAAAAAAGGGACCACCAATCTTCACTTACACAATACACATCAAACAAAAAGGAACATGTTGCCAACAGTAAATTCTTCTTCGTTTATGATGGAGATTCATTCTTATTTCCACCATGATTTTTTCATTTGCCACTTGGCTTTTTATCTGTTTTAAACCTTAGCATGGTGTAGAATTGTTCTGATAATTACTGTAGTGATGGACATGAGGGGCAAACCTTTATATCATTTTCCATTCAATTTTCCATGTGTTGGAATGTGGATATGTCCTCAGGTTTTAAAGTTCATGTAAAAAAGTAAAAGGCTATGTACCCATTTCAAACCCCTTGCCCCATCTGGCTTCATTATAGTCTTTGTCATTGTATATAGATATTTCATTTGAAATTTTCCACCTGTCAATCTATTTGGCCCATTTTTAACACACCCCTACTTTTCAGGGATTGAAACCCTGTTATCATTGGTTTTAGTCAACGATTGTTTAGGAACGCAAGCTGACAGTCACTGAGAAAATCTTCCCGCCTTTTTGCCTGTATGAGGTGTTTGAGAATTTTCGTATTCGAAATTGTTTCTTACCATTTTATTGACTTCCTTGATAGCTTCCGCAAGTTTTGTTGCTTGGAATCCACTACTCATAAAGGAATTGAACAATTCATGATAATCCACGCCCTTATCAAAGTCATATCCTCGGACATTTCTTAGGCCAACAAGATCTTCAGCCTTACTTGTTACATGAGCTGCTTCCAACGCCTTTTCAACTACATTTGACATTCTATGTCAGAGTTATTAATTGGGGCTTTCGATCAATTCTTTTTTGGGTCTTTCTAGCAGTAAGAATATCTAGCAATAAAGGTGCGAGAGGTAATTTTGGGATTCAACTCGATTCAAGTACAACTTGCATAGTACATAGAGAAAATTGTGCACGCATGCGCTAAAAAACGCAACTTCAAACTGCTCTCCAGTAGCTCCAAAGATACATTTCTAATTAAAAGATAACACTTGCTATTCTGTTTAATAAGTAGTAAACTATAGATTTATTGTCTAAAAATGCTTATCTATCAAAGCATTGAGCTTTACTCAAGTATCTTGATGATGTCATTTTACCCAATTTGGTAGCAATCGGGCCCCCCACTCTCTCCACGTTTTTGCCATCTAATCTACTATATTTGCCCCCTTTTACTTTAGGAAGAAGTTGAATCAGATCAAAGAAATGACTCTTGGCAGCTTAAAAGAATAGTTATTACGTTTTATCAAACAAAGTTCTCATAGGTACTTCCAGTTTTTATTTGGTGTACAGTGTAATACGGCTACATTTCTGAAAGTCAGTCTAGTCTCGTTCCTGTGCCGCATTCTTTAATCCGCTAACATCGCTACTTTTATGAATATATATTCGACCTAGGCGTTCGTGCTGTTTCGGTGTGTTTTGTGTTTTAGCAGCCGCCTAACGCTTGTCATATTTAA
>JAACYV020112561.1:0-10628 GCA_009936425.2 Chrysaora fuscescens
GTATTGACATTTAGTAATAAAATGTGAAAGATGCCTTCAGTGTTTGGAATGACTCTGCAATGGGTAGCATAAATCCCGGTTGTAAAAAACGTGTGAGAGGTTCAAATTCTGCCGTTACCAATGATGACGATTTTGGGCTGTGTACTTCAATCATATTTTCAGAACGCCCTGGTAATGTGACTTCATTAATCAATGTGACCGGGCAGATGTCTTTGACCTTTAGAAATTTATGCCATCCTGTTCCGAGTCTGACCCTCTGATTCGTGAAATCTAATTCAACATTTTCAAATTTAGACAAAAAGTCTCTACCCAATAACACGTTTTGATAGGATTCAGCGTGAAGAACTTTGAAATTCTGAGAAATCACTTTGTTCTGCAAGCTCACTTCTATATTAACAGAACCCGATATATTCATTTTATTTCCTGACGCGTTCACAATTTCGTGTTGAGATTTCATAATTTTATTATCCAAGGATAAATTTCTTAAGGTCCCGATGTCTATTAATGAACAACTTGCGCCAGTATCCAACAACTCGTTTGTGGGGATTCCCTCAAATTTGAAGTTCAATATGGCGGTTGGGAGTTCTTCATAATGATGGCTTGGTTTTCCTTCTGGGACGACTAGTCATTGGTAATTGGGACATGACGCATCCCAGGCATCATGCCCCCTGTGGCCACAAGCCTCACAGAACCGTGTTGGGCAAGAACGGAACAGATGTTCCGAGCTTTGACCAGAGCGGCATTTAAAAGCTTGCTTGTTTTGGGAGTAGGTCTGCGGCCTTGAAACCTTCTGTTGAAATTCGAGGAGCGACTGCCTCGGGGATTCCCTCGTGTAGGCCGTTTGTCAACGAAATTCGCAGCGTTGTCCTGACCCCATGGATTGTTAAGAATAAGATTTTCGAGGCGCTTTGCTACCGTATCTGTTATCACGTCAATCAATCTGTCGTTATCCAGTGACATGCATTGATCCGTTTTGCTTGAGCAATATGATTCAATGCCTGCTGTTTGCAAGCATATGGTTTCTTCCGCCAGTTCATTCAAACTGGCTGGGGCAAATTTTGTCATGGATTTCAGTTCAATCTGCATTTTCGTGTGCAACCCATTTACAAAACGTACGCTCCTCCAGCCTACTCGCGAGATTTTGGGCGGCCTTTTCGTCTGCAAATCCTTTCAATGCGGAATGGATAACCACTTTTTCGATGAAAACTTTTACGTCTCCCATTCCATTAAAACTTTTGATTTGCGATTCCATTTTTAGAAGATTCGGTTATAATAATGTAGAATTATCGATACTAAGAATACTCAGATTTCGAGTTATACGTACGAGTATTATAACCGAATGAAGCAACAACAACAAAACAAGATTACATATAGACTACTGGTCGGGGGGTTACCTACAAGAAAGATCAGCGTATTTTAATAGCGTGAAGTGGGCAGCGGTATTTTGGTCGTTTTCAGAGCAAGATCAGCGTATTTTGATAGCGTTCTGTACAATGGAAAAGATCAGCGTATGTTAATTGCACCCCCACTAGAGACAATCTCGTTGTTATTAAGATTGAGGTGTCGTTGGTAGGGTGCAGGAAGTGCACATTCGCGACACTTTCCCCAAGATCATCTCGAAGAATACTTTGTTATGGCAGAAAGTCCTGCCTGGAGAGTTGCTGGGGGCTGTAGGTGGAGGGGGAAGTACATACTTCACTTTGTCGCTCACTGGCACACCCAGAAATTGCACGAACAAGCAAACCTCACAAACTGCAGGGTAGCAAGGTTCTGCTCTCGCCCCCTTGCATTATTCAACACTACCCACCCTATGCGCCGTATTTAGCTGTATGTAGCTTGTGTTGTTAAAGATTAAGAATTTCTCAAAATTTATGTTCATGTTGTACACATACTGGTCTATTTTTGCGTAATCTCTACCCCCGATTTACAACCCCCTTTTTCTAAATTGCGGCTTGGGGGGAAATAAAAAGGAAAAAATATTCCCTGCACTGCGCAATGGATATTGAATGATGTATTAAAGACCAAAAAGCAGAGTGGAATTGCCATATCCATGCCTCTCTCTCGTCTCACGAGAAGTAGGTAAGATTTTTTTTAGGAATCCTCAGCCATAAGCAAACTAGGAAGAATTTCCCGGTGAGTTCTTTAGAGGCGATACACAAGAAACCAAATCATCAGAGCTAAACATAGCTGCCCGCACAACAGAGCGCAGTAGCTATAACAGTTATAAATTAGCAGGAGAAGATATATTGGTAAAATAGAAATTGGGCGATAATTCTCCTTTGATTTTCTCATAAGTTGGAAATACGCTACTACTCAAAAAATTTGTGAAAATTATCTTAAGTGGAAAAACTAATGACGATCGCTTGTAAATATACTGTATGATTGAAGCTCGATTTCAACACCACTCACTTTACAAGGCTATTTATTGTGTTTAGGTCTTAAGTTTCTCTATGTTTATAATTTTAGAACTATTTCTATTTGGTGCAGTTCGATTCACGCATTTAGGTGCCCTATGACATCAAATTCTTTATTGCGTCTTCCTTTCACACGATCTGATACTCGTTGTGGAATGTGTGTAGAAATATAAGAAAATTGCCAGGCTAAAAGATGTCTTACAGCGAATCCAGTGCTTTAATTGCTTTACGTAGCAAGCCAAGCGAAAGAGAAGAGTCCCTGATGGATATGGGGGGCAGTAAATGCCATACCAGAACAATCCGCTTGTCACATCCACGGAGAGCACGCTGGAAGAGGAGATGTTAAAATTATATGCTGGTAACAAGGGCTTACTATTAATTGTTCTGTTTTTAAAAGAAATAATTTTCACTGCCTGTTTAAGCACTGAAGTAGAAGTAATGTCCCTAGAAAATTTTCATACAATCGCCTCTTGGTCGTTGATGATTTTCTTGACCTTGAATTTATGTTGACCATGTCCAACCCCTTCTGAAACGCAATGTCATTTCAAGCTTGATTGAGTCATGAAAATTTCAAATCAGATACTGATTGCCTAAGACAATGGTTTGACAAAGGCAAGCACTATCATGCAAGATTGCAGAACTATTGCATAAGCTTGCAGAACTGTGCAAGCTTGAAGAGTGAATGGCGGGAGAATCAAATTGGGCTACAAAATTAGATGTTAGCACTGTTGGAATGTTTTGTGGGTCTTATTATAGGGTTTTGTGGAGCAGTAAAGGACGCAAGTATTTGCATATCAGAGAAAAGTATCCTTTAATGATAGTAAAAGAGATACAAGTTTCTTTCTTGGTGCTGAGAAATTCATTGAAGCGATTTAGGCCCAAACAAGCATAATCGCGTGAGAGTTTTATGCAGTAAAAATAGGTAGGAAAGCGGGAGTGTATAAAAGCAGGAAAAGGTGTAAGAAACATGAATGGTTTTTATGAATCCATCTTCGAAAAGTTTAAGAGAAAATCATAAGCAGATAGATTTTCAAGCCAGAACAAAAGCGACAAGGAAGATGATCAAGTTACAAAGCCAGAAAGGGAAAGCAGGAAAATGAGATAGAAATAAAGAAACTAAATTCAAAGCAAGGTGAACAAACAATGAACGGAACAAAGAAAATGGCAAGTTAAAAATGAATAAGGTAGAAAGTGAACAGAACATGGCAAATCATCAAGATTAGAATGATATTATACAATTCATAGTAAGGAGGAAAAAGGAAAAAATAAAAATTGGTAAGAATGCAAACAGGTTGTCGCGAAAGAAATGGAAACAGTGTGTTGAGACAGTTGCACCAGATTGGTACATAAAAAGTGCCAAATTGAGGCATTCGATGATGAAGAGCTAGCATATGAAGATTTTGGTTCTGCGAAGAGTGTAATGACGGTAAGGGTCTGATGATAGCATTCTGAAGACAAGAAGTATGCTGCTTAAGATTGCTACATGGAATCTAAGAGCATTTTTTCAGACAGGGAAATTTGATAACGTATACCAGAAAATGGACAGAATGCGTCTAGATATACTTGTAATAAGCAAAGCAAGATGACTAGACAGTGACAAGATAGTACACGATAAAAAATTAATAATGTATTCCGGAGAAGAAGAACATAGAAAAACAGTTTGGGATCATAATGAAAAAGAGCATAGCCAATTGGATGTTAGAATATTCTTCAATATGTGAGAAAATAGTTATGTTGAAACTGCAATCAAAGCTCTTCAATATTAACATTATTTATGCTTATGCACCAACGCATCATTTAGATGACACAGCAAAAACGTTTTATGCCGAGAAAGAGCAGTGTTAAAATATGCCAAATCAGGTGGAGTGACTCTCATCATGGAAGCTATGAACGCCAAAGTAGGAAAGGAAGAAGAGTACCCAGCAACTTGAAAACATGACCTTGGTAAAAAAAATTAAAGAGGAATGATGCTGGTTGAATTTTTTAAAGAAGAGGATTTAGTCATAACTAATACCATGTTCAAACAGCATGTAAAAAACCTTTTTTACATGGAAGAGTCCAGGAGTTTTTTATCGCAATCAGATTGATTATATATAAAAATTCAGAGGTTTAAGAATATCGTGAAAAAAGTAAAAACGTACCCAGGTGCGGACATAGGATTGGACCATAATCCAGTTTTAATGTCAGTGAAAGTCAAGTTAAAACAAAAGAACGTAGCTACAGCCGCAAGTATTTAAGTGTGAAATAAAAATGTTACAACATGATGAAGTGAGACAAAAATACAATAAAGAAATTAAGAATAGGTTTGAACTGTTATTCAAGGATGAAATTGAGATGGATGATGTGACAAGATGGAACAACATCAAAGAGACTCTAAATGAAGCACTAAAAGCAACTGTGCCAGTAAAAGCAAAGAAAGCAAAACAAAAACGAATGACAGATGAGATTCTCAATCTAATGAATGAGAGGAGAGAGGAGAGATAGAAAACTGAAGAATACTATGAGATTGATAAGAGAATCAAATAAATGTGTAAAGAAGCGATAGTAGAATGTTTTCCAACATTCTACTATCGCTGTTTTCCAACTACTAGTATTGTTTGATCAAGCCAATTATCCTCTAGAATTGCCCACCCAACCATGGGACCTTGCTGAAGTTAAATTGCCACTTTATTTCTTTTCCAGTCGAGTCCGTTTTATATCTCACTCTTCATAATTGTTTACACCCTCTTTGAAGCTGCTACGAATGTTTTCGCATTGTCAGAATAGATTTTTGAATGCCTTCCTTTTCTTGCTACTAGTTTTTTTAGGCTTGGGATGATTTGGTTCACTGTCATATCTGTGACGACTTTTTGTGAAAACTGCTCTCGTTAAACTGCAAGCTAATAACAATATGCATGCCTTTCCCTCGGACTTGGCTTTCCATCTGTACATTATTGGCCCTGCATAATCTAGACCGATGACCACATATAGTCGTGAACCTCTAGCCTGCGTGCAGGCTATGAACCTTCAGTCCAGTCTCTTGGTAGGTTTCCTGGAGGTGGTTGATGTACGACTCTGGCATAGAATCGCTTACAACCTCTGCAACTGTATCTCTTCACAAGTCATGTTACCCAGTATTTCCGTCGTACCTTTGTCATATTAAAAGCAACTCCCCTATGCAAAGAGATGAAATTACGGCCTATTACAACTTTTTCAGTGAATATCTCAATTCTTGGAACATTTACTGGTAACTGCCTTGAATTCATCCTTTGCACTCGAAGATGTCTTGTTCGTTCTTTTGTAGGTTAGATTTTTGCCTGTCACTTTCAGACATGGCAGTTCCGATGGCTCTTTCTTGAACTCTGCGTATCCACCAGTTTATCTGTTCTTGAACTTGTTTGTTGTCAAAATCATCTGCGTCGTTCTTTGTTATTTGTTGAACAGTTGTCAATGAATCTCTTAATCCAACTGGCTACACGCATTGTCTCACTGAAACTGAACTCTTCCAGGATCTGATTCATTTCATCATTCTTGATACTGGCTACTCTGAAGACATTCTTGATTTGTTTCGCTTCAGCCTCTGTCAGCTCAGTCGCTGTTGTTGTGATCTCTCCTTGTTTGCTGGCCAGTCAGGACCGCTGAAGCCTCGAGATGGAATTTTATTGCACTTGTAAACACTGCTCCCGATATCTGATGGATTTCTTTTGTGCCCACATGCGTCCAGACGATGAAATCTTTCAGTCGAGTCTGCTTCCGCCTTGCTCGATTTTGAACAAGGTTTGTATTCACCTAGCCCCTTTGTCCAATGTAGGCAACTGTGCTGTCCAACTCATAGATTGATGGTCTGTCACCCACATATCCACCTTCTTCATCGTGTGACTTGACTTGATTTGCCAGCGTACTCCTGAGAAACCTTTCAACCTTTTTATCATCAATCCTAGTATCTGATGTAGAGTCAGAGATTATTTTACATTTATCTTGGTTCACTTTCATGCCCCATTTGCTGCAGGCGTTTTCTAATTCTTCAGTTGAGATGGATAGCTTCTCAAAGACTGCTGCGATCAGTGTTGTGTCATCAGCATATCTGACATTAATCAAAAGTTCTTGTGTTAAAGAAATTGACTGTTGCAGACTTTTTAACTCTGACATTACAAATTCGAGTAATATGTTAAATAATGTGGGAAACAAACTGCACCCTTGCCGCACGTCTACTTTGACTTCGAACCATTCTGTTAGGTGACCATTGATTATAACAGCACATTCAGTTTCTGATACAGTTTTTTCACCATGTTTACTATTTTCTCATCTGTTTATTGCACGCAACATTTTCCATACAGCATTGCGCCAGACCGTGTCAAAAGCCGCCTTAAAGTCAATAAAGTGAAAGTGTAGACTGACATTTCTTTCTCTTGCTTTTTGCATTATCAGCCGCACATCATATATGGCATCTAAAATGCCTCTTCCAGGACGAGCCTGTATTGGGACACTTTTTACCAGTTTTCGGTATGTTGCTTCATTCTTTGGAGTAAAACGTGAAGAAAGATCTTTCCAGGTATTGAGAGGAGTGCTATAGCTCGGTAAGTGGTAGGGTTGAGATCATCACTTTTTGTAAATGGAGTTAACGATCATCGTGTACAAATTGGTAAATTGATGTTTCAATAAAATCTAATTTAATTTCTTTCATTTCATTTTTACTTATTTAGGCACGGTCACCTCGTCTGTCCATCAGAAGTGCTTTTCAGGAGGCCGTGGCATAAAATATTTGCATATTAAATATACTAAGTAGATTAAATAAACTACATACACTAAATATTTACATTAGCTAATTATACATTAATATACCAAATAAATTAATTATATTAAAAGATACTAAATAACATTAACAAAATTAGCAATTTTTATGATTTTATGCTTCGATTCTTTTCTTAAAAGTGGCAAGGGAGGGTCCCTGTTCAACATCAAGTTCAAGGTGATTCCATAACTTAGGTCCACGAAAAGATATAGCTTTTTGCCCATTGTAAGTTTTTCGTAGCGGTAGCGAGTGATCATTTTCAGTATTTCTTAGTTTTCTGACATTACGAGTCGAATTTTTGACAAAAAAGTCGGAAAGGTACTCGGGCACGCGCCCATTAAGCGATTTGTGCTTGATAGTAGCAGTTTCGCTTCTAACAATATCACTTAAGGTTTGCCAGTATTAGTATTAGTGCCATAGAAGGCGTATAAAAACTACTTTTTGTTACAATTCTAGCAGCTCGATTCTGTAATTTTTGTAAGGTTTCCAGTTTGGTCACCCCACAGCACCCCACACTGAACAGCAGTACCGAAAGTGGGGTTCGAAGATTCCCAGATACATTTTACACAAAGTGTCTAGAGGTAAAAAACTTCTGGAATATTTTAACAACCCAGTAGCGCGAGAAACCTTGGTTCGGAGACTGTTAATGTGTTCTTCCCAATTCAAGCTCGATTATGACACCCAGATATTTTGTGTGGTCTACATTTTCAACTTAAGAGTCACCAAAAAAAACTGTGGATGATCAACAGTTTTATTTGTAATTTTCTTGATTTTGGGCTGGGAACCTACAACCAGAACTTGGGTTTTTATGAGATTCAAAGAAAGTTTATTACCTAGCAACCATTGCTTCAAAAGACTCTCACTATTTAGTGTTTGATTTATATCTTCTAAACTCGTCGAAGAGTAAGAAATACTAGTATCGTCGGCGTACATCGTCACTTTAGACTTTTTCAGAGAAAACGGAAGATCATTGATAAAAATCAGAAATAAAAGAGGGCCAAGACAGGAACCCTGGGGCACACCACAGCGAATATCTTCAGTTTTGAACAATTCCCATTTACTTTGCAGAATTGGTTTCTCAACGCCATACCTCTTCAACTTAGCAAGTAAAATTTCATGATCAACAGTATCAAATGCCTTTTTAAGATCGGTAAAAATGTTAGCAGTTTATCTGCTATTATCCATGTTCACATACTAGTGATGTGTGTTTTTTAGTAGGCAAGTGACAACGGAGTAAAGAGCTCTAAAGCCAGACTGATTTGAGAACGACTGTTTGTTTTTGTCCAAGTAATCGTAAAGTTGGTTATAGACAAGTTTTTCAAACACCCCTGTCTGTCGGTCGTCAGGTTGACCACTCTTAAAAACCGGAGCGACTCTTGCGATTTTCCAGATATCTGGAAAAAAACCAGTAGCAATCGAAAGATTGAAGATATCACAAAGAAATTCTGAAATAACTGGAAGTGCGATTTTTAGAAAACAGTTAGCAATACCATCAGTACCACATCCCTTCGAGGTTTTGAATTTTCCGAAAACGTTTCCTAAGTAGGAGGTGCAATAACGTGATATTTGAACTTAGATTTTTGTGGATTTACTTCGTAATCATTCTCAAGAAGAGGGTTTTTTGCTTAGGGAATTTGTCACTAAGTGCCTCTCCAATGGTGCAGAAGAAGTTATTGATAGGTTTTGCAATCCCAGCATTGTTAGAGATGTGTTTTTCGTCAATATTTGGTAATGAGATGTCGGTGGTTTCAGATTACTTGTTTAATAGGTTATTGATAGTCTTCCATCTGTTTTTGAGGTCGCCTTAGCAGGAAGCAATTTTGTAAGTGAAATACTCACGCTTAAGTTCCCCATTTAGTTTATTTACTTGATTACGACTGCATCAATAATTTTGATTTAGAACAAATAGCTTGTTTTATTTAACTTATCCCTTGCCTTGCAAATAAGTTTGAAATCATTAGTCAACCATGGACAGAATTTGTCAGACACACGCCTGTTTCTTTTTGGGGCATGTTTTTCAAGAATAAAAGAGAAGATGTATGTCCAGTTGTTAATTACAACAATTATATTGTCTGTATTTCGCACAATGCCTCTCCCGTCAACCCCTAAAAGATCATTTATAAACCCAGTTTGATTAAAGTTTCTCATTTGTCTTTTAGAAATATTTTTGTGTTGCTTTTTGCAAGCACCACGAAACTTCCTAACACAAAATACCAAGCAATGATCACTTAGGCAAGACTTATGTATTCCAGAAGTCACTGTGTTGGTTTTGTTTGTCGTAGCAATATGATCTATAAGAGTAGTAGTGCTTGCGAAGTAGTGCAAGTAGTAGCATGGCGATTGAAGCAAAGGTCTGAGAAACCCTCATGGTCTGCTATGCAGCCAAGATCTACTGCTCTTTCTGTCAAGCTTTCTTGCTCTTACAACATACGCTTTCCGTTCCGCTAGTTATCGGATCGCATTGAACACATCAGCACCTTCAACGCAGAGGGATTTAATTTATATAGAACGAATTATATAATTATATTAGTATTATTAGTTATATCAATATTGCAGGATTAACGCCATAGGAAGTATTAAGACGCCCCCCCCCCCAAGTCAAGTCCAACTTATCCAACTTAAGTCTGCTGCTAAGTTTAAAATAAATATTAAATCCTCATTTAGGCAAAATTGTGATCATCCATCAATAAACAATATAAACTATGGAAACAAAATTTAACAAAAAGGAGGGCATTGGTAAAATTCTCTCCCAAGCTAATGCTTAAGTCTTTAGAGTTAGTTTTAATGGAATATATTCAGCATAACCTCACTCGCCTAAAATTTCATTCTGGTGGGTAGACTACTGCTAAATGTAAAAGCAAATGGAAAAGAAGCGAACATTATAGTCTTTCCAACAAAACTACTTAGCATCCAGTACTATTATTATTTCGTATGGATTTCATTCATCAAAATCGTAATCATCAAAATCCTGATCAGAGTCATCCTCATATTCCTCTGCTTCTGATTGATCTTCTGCGTTAATCAAATCTGCTTCTCTTGGAATTTGTTCCCCATCATACCAGTTAACAACCAACCTTCCGTCCTCGTATCCACCCATGAGATGTTGGCAGGAAGCCTACTGTTGGATTTGCCTTTGATGCATGTTTCCAAAGCCTTGCGATGTAATTTGCTTATAGTATTTGCTGCTTTAAAACTCTCTTGCATAGTAGGAACGTTGTGGGGTCGATGGATTTTATTCGTTCTAGTGGTTTCTCACTGTCAGCAGGTTTTTGCTTACAGCAAAAAGTGCGGTAACGGGCCTTGTTTATGTTAGCTAACTGTTGATGCCCATACACTTTGCATCTAAATTTATCCAACTTGTTTTCCATTCTTCTGTTAATTCTTCAACCCCAAGTGCAGCAAATGCATCCAAATATTCAGGTTCTTTCAAAATGATTGCAAGA
>JAACYV020112783.1:0-10625 GCA_009936425.2 Chrysaora fuscescens
GGAAAACACACCACAACTTCGGAAAACATACCTAAACTTCGTAAAAGACACTACAGCTTCTCAAAACACACCACAACTTCGTAAAACACACCACAACTTCGTAAAACACACCACTACTTCGGAAAACACACCACAACTCCAAAAACACACTGCAACTTCGGAAGACATACCACAACTTCACAAAACACACCACAACTTCACGAAACACACCACAACTTCACAAAATACACCACAACTTCACGAAACACACACAACTTTAAAAAACACACCGTTGGATAAGTTGTTGTTGTTGTTGTAGGGAATTTAGCAGCGGAAAACGAGGTTCGTATCCAGGCAACACTAGCCTCTTCCAGGCACGGTTTCAATTTATCTCATTTCGAGCCAAATGAGCAACCAAGCGACTTTGGAAAACACAAGTTGCAAAATGAGAGCTGAAAAAAGATTATCATTAAATTCAGGAGGTATTAAAATGTTACCAGTTACTCTGAATTTTATTATGTACAGTCAATATGACCTTTTGCTCTAGGCCCTACTAGGCCCGATTTAGTACATTGTATTGCATGAGGAACTCGTTGTCAAGTAACTAAAAATGCAGAACTGTTTGCGAAAGGAATCCCTGGTCAAAAATTGGAGAAGGAATTCGAAAAAAGAAAAGCCGTGATGTAATGGAGAACGGATTGCTAACAACGCAACCCAGGAAGTCAAAGTTGAAACAATCATAATATGAGTAACTTAAAGCAAAAGAAAGAAAAAAACATAAGAAATAGGGTAAATAGATAAAAACTAAAAGAAATAGAATTATTGTAGATGGGAAAATTTTGTTGAACACAGCAAGAAAGTTGGCATAATTTAGGTAGGTACCAGTCTGCAGAGTATGGCACTTTTCGGCAAGATTCTGGTTTCCAAGATCAAATTTCCAGGGTGCCTGTATCCACCAATACTTTTTGGTGGGCACCGTAAATCTCTCCATATAATTTTTGTCTTTGACAGCAGTGTTCAGGGACATCAGGTTTCCTCCAGTCCAATGCTAATGTTGTCCCGCCATCGTTTTGGTTGCTTTCCTCTACTTCTTTTGCCTTCTATCATTCCCTCTAGGCAGATTTTGCTTGTGCCTTGCGTATATCATTTGGCGTAACCATAGAGCTTCAAGACCTTGGATTTAATTGTAGATGTGATTGGAATAATCTTTGTTGTACGAAGAAGGTCTTTGTCTAGTCCAATGGCTAATGTTGTCTGGTCATCGTTTTGGTTCCTTTTCTCTGCTTCGTCTTCCTTCTTTTTTTCCTTCTAGGCAGATTTTGCTTACTCATTGAGTACAGCGTTTGGTATGACCGTAGAGCTTCAAGACTTTGGATGTAATTGTAGATGTGATGGGAATGAACTATGTTGTACGAAGGAGGCCTTAAATTTATGTATGATCAGACAGTTGTTTGTTGTGAAACTCATATAATTTGAAAAACGACATGTGCAAATGTGCTCTGAAGACTGGAAGATAGATTTGCTAAATTGTGCAAAATTTTTTTGTCTAGATAATTATGCATCTTCTCTTTTTCTAGCACAGTTTTACATCAACACAATAGAAGATCTTGATGAAAAGATTTCCGGTTTGTCTGGCTCATTAGATGAGTTTAATGAAAGAAAAGTTGGTAGTGGCTTGGTGATTGATGACCATCCAAATGGCTTTTTATATTTTGATAATGAAGTTGACGATGCCTCTGAAGATGAAGTGAAATTTGGCTTTGGGCCATTGCAAAATGACATTGCTGGTGAATCAAAAACAAAAAAGACCCTTCGACGTAAGATTTCTCAGACATTCAGTTTAACTTGCTGCTAGAATACTTTAAGGCAAACTTAAGAGTTGCCTCAACATAGTAGGTTTTGTCATTTCATTCACCAATGCTGTTAACAATGTTGGTTGACAATTAACATTTTGAATAACCAAAAAATATGCAGAATTTATGACCATGTGATAGAACATATGTACGATGTCAAAGTTGATTGACTTATGACAGAAACACAGCTTGGTCAAATTAAACATTTTCATTTGATGAATTCTTGAGATATATGAAGGTATGAACAACAACTTTGCAACCATATTAAGAATGTCTAATTTCTCTTGATCTCCCAACCCTTGCATATAGAAGAACTTGAGGAGATATGGTAATGGTTTTCAAAATCATGAAAGGTAGCGCAACTTGAACTATACACATTTCTTCAAGTTAAGTACAACAAAAACAAGAGAACATGATCTCAAGCTTTTTAAGCAAAGAAATTGTTTGAACGTAAGAAGGAATTTCTTTTCTCAAAGAATCTTAGAATTGTGGAACATATTCCAAAAGGCATTTTTTTCTGTTCAACAGTATTGATATTTGATAAAAAATTTGATAGCTTTCATTCCGAACACAAATTCAACTTTTATGGTTTTATAGGCTGCAAGCCTTGTATTCCCTTATTCAACATATTATTATTATTATATTTGCTTTCCATATTTTTGGCTATTAAAGGATTAATGCACAATTCTAAAGTAAAGGGAGGGCTGGTGGTTTTTGGCATTGAGGTATCCATGGCTGAGACATTAAACAATTTCTGCAAAAAGTATCCTTAGCTTGATTTTGCTGATTTTAAATTTCTTTTCTTGCCATTAGGATGGCTTTTGTCCATTTGGAAGGGAAGAAAATTGAAGAAATTATTAGATTTAATATTCCCCTCAGCCCAATACTTGTGCTCTTGCAGTCCCTGGTATTTGATTTGACATGTTTCAGTCAAAACCCTGAAAAGTATTTTCAGGTTATCATATTCATCCATTTTCTTTTCTTAGCTGTCAACAGTAAAGAAATTGATCAGTTTGCTGGAATGTATAGCTGTAAAGTTGGTGAGTCCTATCCAACTTTGTAATAAACTTAGACTTATTACAAAACAAAAATAATCATTAATCTTTTTTAAGACTTGTAGAAAAATGATTTATATTAAATTTAAGTTTTTGGCTGTTGTGATCAGCAGAAGTAACCCGTTTTGGGTTGGAGTAAACTAGCTAGATATATATAATTCTTTTAAATGTGAGATGCTTAGTCTAAAGAAATGTTAATAAAAATGTTTTGTTATCTTTTGAGTTCTAAAAAATGTTTATAGACCCTGGCCATATCACAGTATGTTATCTTCCAAGATATGGATACCAAAGTATCTATCAATAAGAATGAGCTTTAACTTGATGTCTGGGGTTCAATTCTTTGTGATTCTAGTTTTATATTATTTTATTAACAGCTTAGTCTTGAGGGGAAATCAGTTTTTTAAATCTGGAATTAATTTCAACAAGGTGTTGTGTCCCACTCAGATGTCATTCCTGTAAGTGCTTGACCCAGAAATCGAGGCATGTTGTAAAAAGTGTATAGAGTGTCTTAACTCCTTAACTGCAGCCATTTTTTTAAAAGAGTTGTGAAGCCTTTTAATTTCTTAATATGCCTCTCTCGGTCCGGTCCATACTGGAAAGAAAACTAAGATTTGGATAACGTTTCTAATGAATTCTTATCATTTTGTCTTCTTTTCAATCAGTCCTCAGCCCTGGTGCCGAGCCTGCTAGCAAAACAACATCAACAAGGAGTTTCAAAAAGGTTAGTTTTAGCTTTCTAAGATAAATTTCTTAACGTTCATATTATCTTAACTAAAATCACTCAGAATTTAAGGCTAGGCATACTCTTTTGGCTCATGAATGTGGGACAATTTCACCAGAGCCATCAAGAAGGCAGCTTTGCAGGGGGTGGGGGGCTGTAATGGCTTGAATATGCCGACAAAGGGCGAGGTCGTTGGGCGTGGTAATTAGAATAAGTCTTGAAATAAACAGTGGGCTATAAATGCCCCCTCCGTATTTAGTAAAAAATCCCCCAATGCAGATAGGGTTACAAGAAACTCTTTTTTCTGAGAGCATTTTGTAGAGAATTCAAACAAATTACTGAGTAGGGAATACCCAAATTTTACGATACATGCAGGTTTTTTGTTTCATTTGCCGGTAGATGCTTTATCAGGGGGGTGTCACACCCTCTACAACCCCCCAATTGCGACGGCTCTGAATTTCACTCTTCTCTTGTTATGACAACACCACGTCACTTCGTTAGCCTTGCCTGCAATGGCAGAGAGCTGGCAAAGTTCCTCCTCATTCTTCTACAACAGGTTTGGACTGAGGCAGAAATATCTGTCATTCCCGCCGTATCATATGTTTTGTTTTTTCTCTCTTTTCATTAAATCGTTTTACGTTATATATGTTTACAGATTTCTATTCTTAAATCATTGATTATTTTTCTCTGTTTCAGAAAATTCAAGAAAAAATTGGAATGTCGGAGGTATAGATTCTTACAATTTTTTCTGTATATCTTTTTGAATTAAATCGTTCCATACTGGTCTGTCTGTCTTCTACCTATTTATCTAGGTACAGAAGCCCCTTTCAGAAGCTATCCCCTTAAGTCTCTAAGTCTTTAAGCTATCCTCTTAGAAGTTTGTTGAAATATGAAGAGTTCTCTTATAATGCATTCGAGAAGCTGGATCGTACATTGATGAGACAAGAGAGCCAAAATGTTGAGTGTTGTGCTATTTCAGGAGTCAGGTTATGAAACCCGAGAAAACACCTAGACAATACAAACACGAGACTAAGAACGAATGGCTTTCCACAAGTGTCAGTCTCTGTCACACTTTTTTCCACTCTCAAGCACTTGTGACTCCATCCATTTATTAAGATCTTTTCATCCTCCTTTTCAGTCGCACCAAAGTTTGACAAAGAGGCCGATGCTGGTGGAGCTGCATTCTTTCCCTGGGTACGATAAGGATGAGATCACGTCACTTCCGTATCCTCTTGAAGCTGTTGATGTGTTGAAAATTGTCACTGCAGCTCAAATGGACCTCGAGAGAAAAGTAAGCATTTTTATGATATGTTTTGCGTTCCTGTGCAAGTACATAGCGTGTGGTTTCACCCGATAACCTCACTTAAAGTTTAACTACTCTTTCTAGGAAGTTTTTCTCCATGGAAAGAACTTTGATAATTTAGGATAATAAAGGCACACATTCACTAACGTACACATTCACTAAGGTACACATTCACTAAAACGACACATCCACTAAAGGCACACATCCACTAAAGTCACACATTCACTAAGGTACACATTCACTAAAGGCACACATTCACTAGTTTAGGATAATACGTGCGTTTACAAAACTCCAATACCTTTCTTCGTTGTTGGTCATGGCTGTGTGAAGGAAAAATTTATGACGTCATAGCAGGAATCGGCTTAAAGTCACAGACCGTAGTATGATTAAGAAAGAACAGAACTTGCGTATAATGACGTCATGAAGCTATTTGAGTCCAGCTCATGCTTGAATGGATAAGCTTTTCGAGACAAGAATTAAAAATTTTACTACCTAAAATAAAAAAAATCAATTGAAAGATCAATCGAAAGAAGCAGAGAGACCAAACATTTATTTAAGAATTTGTTCTCAAGGCAAATCAGTTCAAAGTTCTCTGCAGTTCTGCAGTTTTTCCCGGTCAATGATTAGTAATTGTACCGTATTTCATAATCGAGTGCTATATTAGCTTTTCCTTTGAAATTTTGAGTGCAACATTGAGGTAAAGTAATTGCAATACCGACTAGTGTATTAACTTGAAGGCAATCATTGAGCAACTTTTGTAGGCTCTTCAGTCACGTATCAACGAAATTTTTCTTGGTTTGAATTCAACATGGAGACACATTAAGTATAGCATCGAATGATTGATGAATAATGTTTAAAAATTTGCATCTATCTCGGCAAAGTGGTGCTTGCTGAGGGGGCAAAGTGATCACCGCGTCACACTGTTTACACCATGTTACCTACACATCCATCGTCACTCTCTGCAGTGGTCAGTACCAGTGGCACATGGACAGAGCAACTGCGGAGACACACTTCAACATTCGCAACTTTGAACTGCTCTAGCTTCGAGCAACATTCTTTAAATAAAGGCAACAACTGATGTTTTCTTTTTTAGGTAGTAAACTATTGATAAATTTTCTCAAAACGCTTATCTTCTTAAGCACGAGCTAAACTCAAATAGCTTGACGTCATTTCTGCACTATTTCTGCTCTACCTTGCACACAAGAGCAGCTAAGTCACCTTGAGTAATAGTGATTTACAAGCACACGGCATTGTTGTGATAATCCTTTTTTTAACCAAGAATTGGGCACCAAAATGCAGGAAATTTTTCTCGCCTTGATATTGAAGAAGTGACTTGAGATTTAATCAAAGTTTGCTTTCTAGTAAAATGGTATGATACTGCAATGGCATTTTCTTTAATATTTACGTATTATATATATGTGTTGATTTGGATTTGAATCTTTTTCAGCCATCATTCAAAACGGAGTTCACAAGATTTTTCCATTCCAAGCTATCTCAAGCTATTTTGCAGGTAAAAAAGACCGATTCAGTTACCTGGCCAATTTCAGTAGCAGCTACGAGCTCTATTTATTTATTTATTTAGTTATTCAATTATTTATTTATTTATTCATTCATTGATTTATCTACTTATTTATCTATTTATTTATTTGGTTTTTTTATTTATTTATTTATTTATTTATTTATTTATTTATTTATTTATTTATTTATTTATTTATCTATTGATTGATTGATTGATTGATTGTTTCAATCAATTAATTAATTTATTTATTTATTTATCTATTTTTCTAATTATTGTTTATCTATTTATATTTTCTCTTTCTTTGTAGGACACTTTTTGGTGGTTCTTCTGTCAGAAATATCAAGTAAGCAAATTAGTTTTTATGAAAACGTATTTTTTGCAAATTAATTTATAACAACTCATGGATGTGTCGTCTTCGGTCTTCTGTGCAAGTGGTGGATTTTAACCAAGTAATCTTAATTCATTAGTTCCTGTGTAGGGTTAAGGCTATTCAAGAGGTACTGTTAATGAACAAATTTATTTTGCAGCCCGTCACGAAATCTCAGCAAAGTTTGTTTAATCGAATTGCTCACAACTATATAAAGCAACTAAATAGGTGGATTGGTTCTAGATATCAAGATGCAATTTTCAAGGTAAAATCTTCGTTTTTATTCTACATTTCTTCGAAAGTAACCCTCAGCAGTACTGTGAAAACTCGCTCATAAGAACTTGAATTAATTAAGAAACTTCAGCCTGTTAATCTGGAATTTTTAAACCCAATGAAATTTTTTACCTTGGCTATGTCAGTAGCTTAATACAATGGTTTGTGATGAAGGGAGATGCAAAACTATGTCAAAAGACAACCTTTTTATTAACTGCGGGGATGACCGCGAGGTTGGCGCAAACAGTCCTAACTGGTGTGACTTCGAGCGCCACCCAAACCTGTTGTTAAAGAGTAAGGAGAGAAATTGCCAGCTCTCTGTAATTCCAGCCATAGACAGCAAGCAATCACGTAGTGTGGTCACATCAAGAGAAAGGACTAGGGTTGCATTGCTTGGATTAGTCCCTGGTCAATTCATTAGGTACATTTGCGTATTCCCAATTTGCTGGATTATTTTGTTATTTTAAGTGTGGCATTTGATGAGAATTGAGGAATAGAATCTACTTGCGCAAATATGCAAAATATTCAGTGGTCACATCAAGAGTAATAACTAAGGTAGCAATGCTTAGATGCAGTGTTCCCTCTACGCCTAGCATGTAAACCTATACCTTGCGAAGATAGCTAGTTTACATGCATATGAATGATCAAAAAATCGCAACTTCAGACTGTTCAAGCTCCAGGGTAAATAACTAAATAAAAAGTGTCATCTGACATTTGTTTTTTGGGCCTAAACTTCGAATTTGTGTTGTATTCTAGAAACATCGAGAAGAATTTGGAAAAACTGCATCATAATAATAATCATAATATTTTCAATTATATTCCAGAAATATCCAGATCTTCTATCACAGGCTGTCTATGCCACTTTTTGTCAAGCGTTTCCAACATCATATCGCCAGTTCGATGATAAATTCAAAGACGAGTTGATTTTCTTGGTCTACCTGTGGGTAGTTGGTGAGTATGTCATTCTCTCACATAACTGAGCTGCAGGGAGACCAAACCTTCAATAGTTGAATTGGCGTTGTATTTGATATTGTTTATGGTTGTAAATTTGGTGGCAGTCTCATTTTAGCGATAACTTGGGCACATTTTATGATGATTATAAATTCTGATTTTTTCCGCAGGAACCAAACCGGCACCCGGAACCTATGTTAAATGGAACTTGAAAAGACTTGAACCAAGTGACATGCGCAGAGGAGAGAAATTACATGCTGAAGCGAATTCAACAAGTAATTCGATTTCCGTGCATTTATTGTATCAGAATAAAAATTCAGTTTTGCATGTTAAATGCCGTGCAAAATTTCACCTATCCTTCGCTGTGGCACATAAATTTTACCTATTCATCTGCGCAATAATTTTGTACGTTTATTTGCTTTTTAGAAATTAATACTTTTCCTTCTGTAAGATAATTTATTTCCAATAATATATTTAGTTTAGGCTTTTTTGGATTAAAAAAAATGGATAGGCCACTGTTTTAAATGATCGTTGTTGAGAAGTGGTCTTACATGAGAGGCGAAAATTGCTCTGAGAGAACATTGGTTGAAAATGGTCGTTGTTGAGAATTGGTCACTACTGAGAGTTGGCTTTTGTTAAAGGAAGGTCGCTATGCAGGGACAGATGCTGATTTCTTCTTATTTATTTATCTTTTATTTGCGTATTAAATTTTTAATTCTTATTTAAAGCTAATGATTATCTAGTTTTTTCAATATCTATTATGCGTATTTCTTCCTTTTAGCGGCAAATCAAGTGTTTGAACTTCAACTAAACGAAGAATCGTTAGGCCTTTTGAAGCATGCGAGCTCGCAACGACTGAGACCTTGCTCGCACTTAGGCAGCCAGGCACACGCCAGCAAAACAAGCAAATCCGTTGCAACAGTATCAAAGAAAACAAACTTCGTTTTACCATCAATTAATGCCTCTTCAAGCAAAGACACGATATCTTCACCGCGAAGTAAGCATCACCACAGTGACAGAGGCCCCGCCCATTCAGATGTTAAACTGACGTCAGCAACGGAGTCTGATAAGGAATCGAGGCTGATCCATGATGGCGCTTCGGCGTATCAGTTATCCACTGTGAAACACATGCCAACTATTAAACATACGAAAGAGGTTTGTAAAAACGTAACATATGCATTCTGTTCCGTTATTATACAAACCTGGGGTGGTTCAATTGTTTTATAATATTGATAAATGAGAAAGGAGATAACTAAATATATTCTAGACTTATTAAATGGCTAAAGGAATCCCTTATTTTGCATAGCTACTCGAGCTGCCCAACAAGGAATATTTAGAAGAAAACCAGCATTTTGCTCCATATTTTCTTGAAATACAGGCATTTCGCGAAATTTTAATAGTATAGAGAGCAATTAATAATTAAGAGCAATTTAAATGTGATGATAGTAAAAACAAACTGGAAATATAAACTCGACAAGCCTGTTTCGCGAGTTGTAAGGCCCACTTGTCAGTAGATATTAGATAACAGTTTTTTTTAGACCAAAACGAAAGAATAAAACATGCAAAAATGCAGCGGCGCGTGGTACTAACGGATACGATAGAAAATAGTCAAGGGAGTACTCCAGTACTCCTTGAATAGGAAATAAACTGACTTTTCTAGCCCTTTATCCAAGTGTTCCAAATGAAAGTCTGTAAAAGAAAAATTCCACCTTTTGAGGACATAGCTGGTACACAGCAGAAATGATTTTGATAAGTTTTGTGACATATCTAGGCACTCTTTCTCCTGTTGGACCTAAAGGTCCCGTGGAGCAAAAACTTCGAATTCACAACCGTCGTTCTAAAGGGATAATTATGAACCCTTCTTGAATGATTTGTACAAAGCAAGTTTTATAGGTTTTAAGCTAAAATGTTCAACTGACTACGTTCACAGCGGTTGTCTTACCGTTTTAGAAATATTCAACAAAATCTTTACTTCGCTTCACGGCTGCCTTGAAAATAGATTCCTTTATCTCGGTTCTTCATTGTATAATTTCTTCTTGGCATTCTTTTCCAGTCATGCAAAGCTGGTAGAGGTCCCGGATTCTCCAAGAACGTTTTCGATATATATGGTCGAAGCCCATTGGTTGAACAGTTCTTGCTGGCAAATCACCTTGCAACAGATGCTGGCACTGCAGCTCTTGTAAGAAGAACAGAAATCAGTGAACTGCCATCATATCCTTCTCAAAATATTTTAACACCCAGAAAAACTATCAATTTATAAAGATAACTCTCACAAAATACGCCTTTTCTATATATATATACATACTTTTATAGCTAATATTTGGCATAAAATCTGTGCAGAGCTTGCCTTTTCATGATTCTACGGTCCTGTAGTTGTTTTTAAGGTTTAGCTGGGAGCTTTGTACAATCTTGCTCTGCTCTGCTCTGTTTCATAGTTTAGCTATTAAGAGTCCCATAGGTTACTAGTTAGCTTGCAACTTTGAACAATCTTGCAGTTTTTAGTCTGCTCTGAAATAGAGTCCCATAATTGACTAGTTAGCTGGCAACTTTGTACAACCATGCAGTTCTTGGTCTGCTCTGAAATAGAGTCCCATAGTTGACTAG
>JAACYV020112894.1:0-10621 GCA_009936425.2 Chrysaora fuscescens
CTTAACTGCGAATATGACTTCGTTTTTTAAAATATTAGATATGACGTCATTTGCCCCACCTGCAAATATGACCACGGACCGCCACTGCTAGGATATCAGTTGCAAAATATCAGTTGCAAAATATCTAATAACGAATTTGAGCTTGGAGCACCATAAAAACTACAGCATGTGTGTTTTTATCTCGAGCATCAAGAGTGGCATAAATATTTATCGGGTCTCCAAGATCAACATAATCGATTAGCTTTGGTTTTCCCAAACAAATGAAACTGGTTTCATTTCATCGAATAGGATGGATAAACAAATCTCAAATGATTCATATAGCTTTACCATGGTTGCTAAGGCTTCCACAACATCTGGGTTGAATCCTGTCTTGGGCTTAATAGCATTTCCATAATTTCTTAACTGTCTCCTGCTGGAGAGTTCAATTATTTCACTGGCACTGAAAGTTCCTCTGAGTTCATCATTTGCAGATGAAAATTTGCATGCTATAGATAGACACCATTAGATGATATCTTCTTCTATTAGCGGGTTATGTGGAATGTTTATGTTGCTGCTGCCAACGTCAAAAGACTGTGGCTGAGGTCTGGAGTAATTTCAAGGCTGTTTTGGCATATTACCTTCTCCATTTCAGTATTTTTTGCCTCAAACTGCTACATTCAAATCTCTGAGCTTGTATAGTAAGCTTCAGTCGTTTTACAGAGCTTAGGATTATTGCTGCTCTGGTCTTGCAGCAGGAATTGAATGTCTGGCTTCTTTCTTGATGATCCTTTTCAATGTTACACTCACTGTATTGCTGATACTCCTCGCCCTTGATAAGAAGCATACAGTTTCTAGAACGGAAAGTTCCTTTTGCTGAACAATCTTCTTAACCAGGGGCGGCTGGGAGTCAGAGCGAGTTGCTATTAGAGATGGAGGTCTGGGGGCCTGTCCCTGACAAAAATTAGGGCCACGACTAATTTTTCTGGGCAAAGTTTTATAGAGCTTACAGTATTGGATGGCGTTCATTTAACCTTTGAAACTTTCTTGCCAATGTTTGATAAAAGTAAGATAGACGAACGATTTTTATGCTAGTCTTTTAAGTCCTCTCGTTTGAAATTTATCGTTTTAGCTGTCTTTTTGAATGTCCAAACCATAGAAACAGAAGTTTGAATCACTACGGTTAAAGGGGTGATATGCTGAACGGCTAGATAGATCGAGTTTATAATCAGCGGCTGTCAGCCTTCATTACCAGAGCCGTGCTATTAGAGTCATGATTCTAATAGCAAATAGTCTAGTATGAACGGTCTACCGTCTGCCTGCCTGTTTCAGTTGCAAGCGCTGTTCGTGCCTGAATCTTTCTTGGGTTGAAAGTAAGGAAAAAACCTCAGCAATACCCCAAAGAGAAGATCTATCAACAACACGATTCATTTAGAAAACCTATTTTTGAAATTATTTCTTATTTTCGTGCTTATTTTCCAAAGGCTTATTGCTGAAGTTGCCCTTGCTATTAGATTTGGGAAACTAATAGCGTGGCTGCCTTGATTCATTGATGAAGAATTTGACTGACAGATAGAAACAAAGGTTCACGTAGCTGCGGCATGTTTGATAGGGATTTGCTGCTATTAGAATCTGAAAACTAATAGCATGGCCATGACATACAAAGAAAGCAAATAGAGAAGTCTGTGGGAATAGTTCTACGTCATTCTCATTGGTATTGTTAAACATTTGTTAACCGGGATTGGATTTCAAAAGATACCAATAATTAGTTTTTGTTCCATTGCATATGTTTGGATAGTTTGTTTTGAACGGATTATAAAGATCCTAAATACAGCTGAAAGAATCAGGGACGAAATAACTTCTTCGGTAACTCTTCTGCAATCTCTGAAAAAAATTGCTATTAGACTAATAGCACTAATGGCAGGGCCAGCCGCCCCTGTTCTTAACCCTTGTTGTGGAGCATATCATTATCCAACTGACGCATAAAATTGTCATTGTTAACTCTATACACTACTTCGTAAGGATATTTTAAACGTCTCGTCTCCACTGCTTCGACTTCTCATAAACCAATCTTGAATAAATCTCAACTATTTGATTTGATGTACACGACGACGGCTTACATTTGTTTTTTGTTGAATACATTAGTTCCTTCAATGTTCGGACAGTCTCATTTTCGGACAATTTTACCAAATTTTCCGTTGTCCGAAAGTGCACCATATCCTCTCTACTGACTATGATCCTTATGATACGGGAAACAAAGTTAAAAAATAAAATGACCAAGACAAAGAACTTTCGTGGCAATAGAGCAGCAGGAATGCTAAAACGATTTACAGAAGAGTCAAAAACACCAATTATCCAGCCATAGCAGCCATGCTTAGGCCATCAAAAAGGACGCCTTGCCATCCAAGCACGGCAATGAAACTCAGGTATTAAGATATGCCCATCCAAAATCTTGAGCAGAATGAAAATGTAAAGAAAGATGAATCATTCGCTGTTATTAAAGCGTTGATTCTACAAACTATTATGTAGATATTGTAGGAAAATGTGGCCCAGAATGCTCAAATCCTTTGGGCATCTCAATAATTTGGCATTTAAAAAAGTGATTCGCAAACCTGCTGAAGTTCAAAGTTCTGAATGTCATTTGGGATGTAGTATTTGTAGTTCACTAAAAATACTTGAAACTGGGAAGGTTGGTCAAAAGGGCTTTAAAGCAAACGCATAAGTGGTTGGTACTTTCTGCAACAAGCTACTCAGTTAAATGCAGCAAAGGAAATAAGAGCAAAGTTGGGGTTACTGAAATGGTATGCATCAGGGCTCGTTAGAGCTTGGAAGCGATAGGTATCGCGAATGAAAGCACAACTAAGAGCGATAACTCGCTATGCAATTAGTTCAGGTTTTCTAATAGCAAAGAAAGCAGTTCAAATCAGCTAAAACTCGCAATCTTCTACTGCGTCCTCGATCCTTTCGCAATCCACGATATCCAACCTTCCTCAACCATGCGTCGCGGCATCGAGCTCGTTTAAAATACATATAATAATTATAACTTGGTTACAATCCACCCTTTGCACAGAAGACTGAAAAACAACACATCCACTAGTACGATATAAGCGATAAATGTTTGCGAAAAGCCGGGGCTCTGCGTCAGATATGTCGTCAAATGTTCAATCGCCAGCCAGTTCCCTCTCTTCTTCTCTGGATGTCTCTTTGGTCGTTTTATCAGCGACCGTGCAGCATCTTTTATCTTGGTTTCAATTTCTGGGCCTGCGACTAGCTGTAAACTATGTCTTTTCCATTCTCTTCAGCAATAGCGATTTCTTGCATTGTTGCGTCACATGTAAATTCTAGTGGGTAAAGCATTTGCTCATCTCTCTTTACTACTGTTTTCTTTTACCACAATCTTGCTGCTCTTACGATGCTTTCCTTTTCAACTATCTAACTATCTATATTCAAGAATCTCCACAATTCTAATTGCCCATTGACCGAGCTCTGTTTTCTCATCAGCTTTTAAAAGCATTTCCAACTGACCATTTGCTATCTTTACAATGATGTAGCATATTATGTCTTTCCCAAAGAGTATTAATATATTCATTTCACCAGCGCTTCCAGACGTTCTATTTACATATCACAAGATACCCTCCTCGCTTCCTAAAATCTCACTCTGAAATCGTGTTAATATCTTCTTACAACAGAGCGTTGTTGGTCCCTAGCATCATAACATTGCGCGTGAGCTCGGGCTTCTGGATATCTGGATACTTCGTAATAGTATAAATGTCCACAAATTGTTTAGCTGTTATTTTTGAAGGTCGGCGAATCTTTCTATTGAACATGACATTTAATCTTTGAGGAGTTTTTTGAACTGAGCTTCTCGATCGTTTACAGGATGTTGCTGCATGCAGCTACCAAGGCATTGAATTAATGAAAGGGCTGTTTACGGTCATTGGAATAGATGAACTGTCTTACCACACCCTTGCGATGCTAAGCTTTAAAATATCTTATTCTGCCTTTAGTAGAAGCAGCAGCCTCATGGGTCACCTATATAGCGCATGCGCTGTATTATTTGTATTACAGCCAACTGAATTCGCATAATCCAATGGCGTAGCTAAAGCAATAGCGTAATTGAATGATTTTTGTAAATTTGTTTTCAAAATAAAGAATACTAAAATAAACATTCAGATTTCTGACCCATTACAACATCCTCGACCCTATGGATGATTGTACAACCATGAGCTCTAGCGAGTACATATTATATGAGGTCTGACTCTCGAGCATCATGGCGGAGCCGGTGAAACCATTATGCATATGTTAGCCAAACCGAACATGAAGCCTTTCCTGCAGAGTGCTATCGGTCTCTTAGCATCTCAACAAGTCGGTTCGAGGAACGCCTAGTACTTCATGCAGTTCTTTGCGTGTTGTTGCTCTTACTATAGCGTAAGAGTTTTTTCGATTTCAAATTATAAATAGTTCGAATTTGAAAGTTGCGCAAGCATTTCTAACTGGTTTTAAAGAATGTGCGATTAAAATAATATTTTTCCATAAGCCACATCTAGCGGTTGGCTGCTCATATTTTATTCCAAACTGTACTTTTCCTCCAATTAATGATACCAACAATACGTTTTCAACTCAAATCCAAAGTCAGGAAAGTTCAATACTTTGCCTTTTAAATTCATAACACATAAGAACACCTTCCCGTGTTTCTATTATTTACTTGCCAAGGTAGCTCTTTTAATCGAAGAATCCATAAGCACTCCAAGTTGCTTTTCCATATTTATCATTTGATACCTCATACTCCATTGATGTGGAAAACCAATATTGTTCTGGTAAAAATATCGGTATCGCAAACTGTGGAACTTGGTCATTGCTATGACTACAACATCAGTATCAACTATATTTACGAAATCTCTGAGATTTCAGTGACTTGCAATGTTCTGTGAATGCAAAAATTGGCGCGTATCAGCCTTCTCGTGATTGCAGGGCCCCAGCTCATCTTGAAAAGCCAAAAGCGTAAGCACCTCATCCAACTGTATAGAGATAACTATATCTTTCTCGACGCTAATCCATTTACGATCGACGTTTTTGGCAGTTTAAAATGCTCTTCCTTATTGCCATTGACTATAAGAAATCTGTTCCAGCTTTTTCGTATTGGTGTTGCTTTCTTTCTTCACCACTTTCAGTTGCGTCTTCTTTCCTGTTCTGTCCCTTGTACCGCCTTTGAAACTGTTTTCTGTATGAACGTCAACAACACAACATCAACTCTTTGGATTGTATCACTTTTCAAAAAGCCATGAACGAAGTTGGCAAATTCTTTTTCGACGTTTTCTGGTTTTGAAGTTTCGTGGCGGCAATAAATGAACAATAGCTGCTCCATCTAAGAGATCAGATGAATTCTGAGCTTTTGACTTTTCAAAGTCGTTGAACAGCTTCAATGTATCCGATTTCGTTGTTTGTCTCAGCTAACCATATGTACATGGACGGAGAATAGGCATGGTTTTCATGAGAGAAAAGTTCTTTTAATTACTCCCTATATAACAGACAACATACAAACTAGAAAATAGTTTGAAGTCCTGTTTCACAGGCGTTAACTTTAACTTTGATGCCGATGTGGCAGCTGCATTCTTGCTTCTGAATAAACTGAACTTGTTTTTGCTTATCACATCATGAACATATTGTTTTTCTGCAACAGCCCTATTTCTCGCACTACCTTCACTGATTTTACTGCATCTTCATTCATCATTATTTTACTTGTTAAGTTAAAGTGACAAGGACATCTTTATCTTCTTCAATAGGGTTTCCTCCACGCTCAAAAATAGCAACGAATGATCTTACGATCTTTCAAAATCTTCTTTCATAGGATCGAGTGTTCTCGTGATGTCGTGCTTTTCCGCTTCTTTCTCCTTTCTCGATAACATTTCCAACTATTCTACCCGTTATGCCATTTCTGGTCCTCAAGCATAAATTCGAGTAGTGCATCTGACTTATCTAGCATTCCTTTGACAGCTCCATCTCCTTTAACGATTTTGTTATATTGTTCGTGTGCATGGTCCACTTATATGCATGAAAACTTGCGCTTACTCTTTTTGCACAACAAACGTTTCATTGGTAAATTCGAGGTCTCAAACTGAAACTGGGCACTTTTCTTTCTGCTATCTTTCACTAAACAATAGGATTTTTAACAATAACAAAAAATACAAATTGTCAAACATAGACTTGATTAATTAATTGTCAATGTTCGCTAGCAGGTTTCTAGTGTTCACTCTGTGCAAGTCGCCCATTTCACCAATGGGGATGTTATGTTGTCGTGATCCAGAGCCACGAATGCAAATAACTGCAGATCTTAGTAAACAAAAACCCGATTTTCTTTTTATCCAAGCGGATATCTGGCCATTATTTTGATTATGTTTTTCTCGAAATGAGTTTCGACATTCGTTAAAAAAATCTTTTCGTTTCAAAACTCATACCCCCATTGCAAGAAAAAAATAGAGGTGTAAAAGTTCCATTTTCTTTGTTCTTCTTTACAACTTCGTTGTTTTTCATTTTTTAACAATTCCGTTGATCGGGAAGACGATGCCGGAGCAAAAGGATAAAATACCCTCCATCAACAAATGATCGTTGCATACGCTGCCAATACCCTGTTGCACTGACACCAGCACGCAGTTCAATCCCACTTTTTCAGACGCTTGTAGGCAGGGTTCCTTACGCACATCCTTGCATACCGTCGAGAGCAGATCAGCAGTAAGATTACGCATTTCATTGTGACGTAAGGTGACAAGCCACCAATCTTGCATGAAAGTGCATGGTCGGCGCTGTACTTTGCTTTGCAGATGCATTCCGAAGGTAGATGTTTCAGATTCCATGCATATCTGAGGTATAATCCATCAAAGAATTCGCGTTTGGTGATGTTGAAATTTTCTGCTTTCAATAGAATTGTCGACAGCCAAATTGAAGCACCGACATTCAGTGGGTGTCATCTTGTCACGATAAAAAGTGACCAGGTCTTCATGGTATTCAGACTTCTTTTTGGTGACTTCAGAATATACTTGCACAGACTTTCACAGACTTTACCAATGTTATTTTGGCGATTATTCTGGTGGATGGCGCTGTTTCTTAATTGCAAAGTGATGGATCTTAAGGCATTGTAATCTAATGGTTCTATCTTTGTCAAATCTGGTATTCCCTACCCACCGAGTTTCACTGGAAGCGATAGCAATAAACGCGCTCATCATCACTACAAGAACGGCCCTCGCACAGTGCTGGAATGAGCGTATGGCGTATAACGGCTTCAACTGGATAAAGGTACTTGCTTATCTCTGGAATATTTCTTAGTGTATAATTGAACTTGTGTCGATATCCAGCCATAAATGCACAGTATGCAGCTTGAGGATGGTATGTAGCAATCTTGGATAGGTGGCTTAACTGTTTTACCCATTCATTGACTTTCTTTGTGACCAATGCTCTACGAAAATCTGTTGACCAAATCGCAGCACCAAGGTGTCGTTGACCGTTTTATGTTATATTGTTGTTGGTTTCTTTGAAAATCTGCTTTGCTGATTCAAATTTCTCAGGCTTGACAATCAACCAAGACTTTGAAGGGTTTGGATGTTAACCAGCTTTCGGGGCAATTTTCAACATATTTTCCCACCACAGAAACAAAGGATGTATTTTACCAGCAGAGATTAAGTCATCAGCATACGCAGCTTGTTTTTTGTTGTCACTGACTCTAGAAATGGAACTGTAGCAAAGCATACACTTGCATTGCTGCTGGATGGCCTTGGATTGTGCCTTCTTTTGCCACCAGTGATAAACAATCTTGCATTTTCATGATAGCATTTGATCACGTACGTAGCAATTATAGGGCAATTATATTGCGAAGCATTTCTTTCCCATTGATGCGTTTGACTGCATTATCAGCATCTACTAGTAATGCTGCGTCACAATGAGCATCCTCAAAAATGTCCTTCATAGCGTGTGCTGCAGCTTCACAACCTGCTTTTTGACCAGCACATAATTGGAAATTGCCTGCACTGTCCATTATTTCCGATGGGAAAGTTGGCATAACGTCTCTTGCAACAATTCTTCGCATAACCTCGTCTACGCCAATTGGACGCAAACCAGGAATTTTGTCTAGAGGTATCAGTTTACAGGCGAGTAAAGCTTCTAAAGATTTGTCTTCACTGCAGAAGCGTTTCATGCAAATCTTCTTGGTCATTCGTGCTAATGAATCGCATAGATCCCGACCCTTTGTTTCAAAAGCAGCTGATGTCAGGATGCGTCGTCATCAATCTGCATCCAAACTCGATGGACCAGCTGCCCCTTATTCTTTTGCAGTTTTGTATATCAAATCAGCATCAATATTTTGATATGCATAAAAGATCATCAAACTTTTCTTTGCCTTCGAATTATTTTTAATGAAGAGGTTGTAAGGGTCGGTTCATCTAGTTGTAACATCCCCCGACTTTGCGTATCTGATGGTAGCTTCAAGGCAGCGTTTATCTTTCCAGTGATTATGAACTCATTGAACTTCTTAGCAATCTGTTCGATATTCTCTGCAGGTTTAAGTTGTTTGAATTGAAGAAATCACGCTTTTTTGACAAGTTCATCAAAGTTCCCACTTTTCCATAATTTTAAGCGTTCCTTTAATTTTTCACCATGATCTTTGCTTTTTGATGTTTTGCTGGGCTTCTGAAGGAGTAGTGACGGCATGATCATAAATGCCTTTATTGCGATCAGATGTAGTGGACCACTAGAAACTTGCTTGCCAACATTGACAATTAATTAATCAAGTTACATGTTTAATTATTTGTATTGTTTGTTTTTGTTAAAAATCCTATTGAGTATGTAGTGACCATATATTAAAGTAAGCGATTATGCGATTTATGTTTATCAGAAGATTAAAATGATATAAGAACTGGATGTAGTGGACCATCATTAACCCATTCGTTGACTAGTCGACAGCTTTCTTCCACATATTCTTTACCAACTTTTCAAGATGGCAACATGAAAAGGTTTCTTTTCCAGAATATGACCTCTTCGTAAATCGCATTTATTCCTTGGCTTGTATCAGAAATCGACAGTGATCCCCAAATAGCTAAGTCCTCTAGCACATAGGTTTCAGGGAGTCCAGAAGGCGAAACAGAATCCGGTGTTTGATAATGTATTCTCTTGAAAGATCGAACAACAGGCACAGAGAGCGCAAAATGCGGTGGCGAGACGTTCGAGTTCGATTGATTTGACGAACAACCTTCCGAAAAAACCGTTAAGTCTTGGGCAACTTTTGAACGCAATTCAGGAACAATTTTTTTATAATAACCATTGTTACTATTTGAATTTGAACTAATTTTCTGTAAATTAGGCTTTTTTTGGCAGCAACGCAAATGCTGACTTAGACCTCTGTTTGTTCCAAACAATCGGTGATACAAATTGCACGAAAAACTGTCATCAGGGATCATAGACGAAGAACCAACAGCGATCCTCTCTGTTAATAAAATGCCGGATTGGTTGTGAATATTAGAAATTTGTTCACTTACTTGACCATCGGTAACGGTTGAGTCGAGCAAAACAGCGGTATCCATCATAATAACAACTTGCAAATAACTACAGTAGACAATGAATCAGTTCAAAACAAAAACGTAGATAAAAAATCCATTAAAGACGATAAATGAACAAAAAATTTTCTCAATATGTCGTTTTGAAAGCGAAAACTATAACTATTTATCTTTCTGCTGTCTTTGATCCATTCGCTAATTGTTGCGTCAGATTCAAGAGGTGATGCAATGCAGAAACTGAAATCTGATGTGCGTAACGACATATTTTGACATTATGACCGGACAAATATGACTCACTGGTTCCGGGTGAACTCACTCCAGCATTAACAAATACATTTTCCTACTTACTTCCCTCCAGCCAGAGTTTTCCACGATGTTTTGTTTGTCATCCTAGATCGTATCAACTGGTTTAAGGCATTCTTGTGCCTCGATAACTGCATTTTTCTTGATAATGTGCTATGCTGTATTTGAAAGTGACAATGGCTGTTCACTTCTTCCTTGGTCTCTTGGCACTATCTGAGTGTAGTAATCTGGAAGGGAGATTTTACCTCTTGGTTTATCAGTTATGTTAATAATTCTTTATTTCGCAACTGTTTCATCTGAATCAGCAAACTGAAACATGGAGATTCCTATGCCATGAAAATGTGCTGTTGCCGTGGCTGATTTAGCATTCTGATCTATGTTGTCGATGGCGGTGAAGGTAAATTTATTTTTCTTCAGGAAAGGTGTGACTAATCTATTGATTCTAAAATCATGGAAATTATCTGCAGCCACTGAGATTTGTATGTTTTCTATTCGATAATAAGACACACTCAGTCCCATTGATGCTAATCTATGAACTAGCTTTTTTGTCCGAGAGTGTACATCATAAGTCCAGTCAAGTTCAGTAACGATGATGAACGAGATGGAAATTCGTTTCGGATCGAAGATGGCGAGCCCGGGAGAAGCAAGTTTACAAAACAAAATAGGTCTGACACTGCTCAGTCAGTGGGGGCAGACGACCAGGGGTGAGTGGAGGGAAAAAATAAAGAGCGCCGACCGGAATTTAGGGCAGCTCTAGACAAAGGATTTCGTGATACAAACATACAAACATTTGCGCGTTATAA